>OX637865.1:33557793-33685293 GCA_951802705.1 Netelia virgata | reverse complement strand
TCCTCATTTAACCCGATAACGCTCGTGAACCCATTAATTTAATCGTCGACTCGGCTCGATAGTTTCCTCGGCCGCGTATATATATTTTCTTATCCCCCTTCTTTAACGTGGATATATATATAATATATATGACCCCGGAACAGTCATATACCTTATTATTCCTCTTTCACTTTTCCTCTACATAGCTGTCGTTATATATCTTTTTCTGGTATTTCAATCATCTTGGAGCTCCGGCATGCGAAAGGGATGATAGCGAAGAGACGTGCGAGCGAGGGAAAAATTGCGCGCCTCCGTATTGTTTTTCTCTTATATCTTTTTTTCCTCATCGTGAAAGGAAGAGCGAGAGAGAGAGAGGAGGGTAGTGAGGAAAATAAGAGCGAAACGAAGATAGGAAGTGAGTATAATGTCTCGGAAGGCGCGAACGTCGAGTGGGGTGTAAGCATATCGTACTCGATGTTTTTTTTCTTTTCTTTTTTTTCTTTTTTCTTTTTTCTTTTTTCTACCCTCGCTCTCTCGCGCGTTCGCCACTCGTTCGTGTCTCGTCTCGCTCTTTCATCACTACAACACCAGGCCACGATCCTCTTCTTTTTCCTTGCGTTCCCTCGATTCTTTTTCACCATTCTCCGCTGAAGAAAAGGGGGGTAAGGAGTATTCAGTATTTACGAGGCGAATCGAGTTACTCGCGTGCCACCTGGCTATAACCAACGGAATCGCAACAACTTCTGTTTTATTAGAGAGGCAGGGCCAACGACATAGCCACCACTACGAACTACCACCATCACCAAACTCGCCCCAATAAGCCTTGCGAGAGCACACCTCGATACGTGTATAGCACCGTACGAGCGACGTACTACACGTACACGCGTCGTTATTGCTCCCATTGTGCTTCGTGACATTATTACTGTCATTATTATTGCTATAGGCACGTAATTACGGTCACGTAGTACACGTCGCATTGATATTTTTAGCCATCGTCGTGTACTCCATATCTTTTCGTCGTCTCGAGCCTCGAAAGGATATCGAAGTCTCTCAACGATCGACGATAATGCAATTCGTATCGTTTAATATAGAAGATTAAGATATCAACGAAAATCACGATCGATTATTCATTTCGATAAAAGCTTTAATTTCAAATAATCATAGATCGTATTTTCAACGACGAAAAACAGATTTTTAAGAACTACTTCGATCTTGAAACATGAAAATCGTAAAAACAAAATTACTAATGAAACCATTTGTTTCAAGTATGTATTTCAAGCGAGTTTGAAATATTTTTCAATAACGAAGTTACGTCGCTTCGTGAATAAACGTCCGTAAAAATATGACACGTGACGATCGATTGACGACGCTTTTGTCCTTCGTCGCGAGAGTTTTTCTTGGTTCCCAAGTATATATAAAAATATTCCAAAGTATGAAATATGGTATTTCGATGAAAGTCTCGCGAGGTAAAAGTGCGTACTTGTCGCGCGTCAATATTAATTTGTACGGACGCGCGGTAACGTCGGTTCACGCGGGGCGAGAAAGTGCGATATAACCACCACATATACATAACCGTATAAAAAGTAATACAAGGACAAGAAGTTACGTATATGCGGGGTATACATGCCGTGAATGGAGATGAAGAGTTGAGCCCGAACGGAGCGAGCGAGCGGGGAGTCATTGCGGCCGGAAGAATGGTTTCCGGAGGGGCGGGTTACCCCGAAGCGCGCGAGCGAGCGAGCGGCACGCGCTCTGTATGGTTAGGTATGTCCTGTGGGAAATCAAAAGGCAGCGGGCCTCGCCGGCATAAAACGCCGTGGCACAAGACACACATACACGTACCTAAAGCACGACTCGACGGTATATCGCGCGAATGGAAGATATCTCGACGGAGGTTCGCCAAAGTAGCTTGTCAATAACTTAAATCTCAATCGTAACTTGGCGCTCCCAACTGATTTCCGTTTCTACGATGCCCCGCTCTCTTCTTTCACCTCGGCTACCGACTGTCGTTCCATCTTGTACCAACCACGATTCGAAGGCGTAAAAGGTACGCGTTAAACTTCGGTCTTTCGTTCGCGACTCGACTCGACAAACTTACATCTCCTCGAAGCTCTCGTCGTAACATCGTCGAAACGCGAAGAATATAACGATACAAATATTTGAACGAAGTTTCCGCGAGTCTCTCGAGAAAGGTCGTTCGACGATGAGAATCGTGAGATATCCATACGGTGTACGAAAATATACGCTACTTTAAGAACCAACTTACGAACCGACTAGAATGTGCAAAAATATGTTTTTTTCTTTTTCTTTTTTATATAAAAGAGAATTTGGAAATGTGATATATCTAACTTTCTCTTTGTATGGATAAACCGGTGTAATGTTCATTGGCGATTGAGAATTTTAGCTTAATGACGTAATGGCGAAGTTAACTCCAGGGAAGTCGAGCTTTCGACGTCGCGCTTCCGTGCATCCTGGAAATCGTGTAACGTTCATGGTCGCGACGGAAATCGAGAAAGGCCAGAGAGATAGGAGATAGGGCCTCCTGTTTCCTCTTCTCCTTATACTTGGTTTCCGCCTCTCTTGGTTTCCGTTGATGGAAGAACGGGAGACGGGGTTGAGAAAGAGCCAAGGGTGGAAAGCTCGAGAGGAGAGGCTTGTAAAGGGACGTAGATCTTTGGTGGATGTAGGTAATTTCACGGTGTTGCTCCGCATTAATGCGCGAGAAGCTCTCGAGTCTTAGCCCGTGAGTACGGATAACATCGACGACGACGACGACGACGACGACGACGACGACGACGACGACGACGACGACTGTAACGAAAAGCGGAGACGACAGAATTAAGTCTGGTGTGTACACTTCCCGCTGTTTGTAAAATCGTGTAAAATTTGGGTATTTAGGAACATATTAATAAAACCGAGGCAAACACTCATCGTCCGTTCTGATTACATGATCGAATAGACAAATTCATCCCACCTACTCTCTCTCTCTCTCTCTCTCTCACACACACTCTTTTCATTCCGTTCATATGCTTCCGCGTTATCATAAACGTTTCGAGCGTAACGGACGTATAACTTGATGAGAAGTTTCATTTTTCACGTAACCGTTTCAGTTCATCCAGCGCGTGCTCGCACTCAACTTCGCATCTTTTTCACCGAGTTTCACTCATACACACAGACAAATACACGGACGTTCTTCACGTTACACAGCACGGTGTATAAGCATGAACGTACGTCTTTCATTCTATCGTCCAAACGCCGGATTTCTCTCGGGAAACAATTTTTCTTCTTCCTCTCCGAGCTTTTTCTACACTTCTGCCACTGTCTATTCTTTATCGCACCTACTCTCACGCGATATTATACGTTTTGCCACGTTCGCGCCGGATAGGTACTTGTTTCGCTATTCATGAATTTAGGACATGTTTCGTTGGCTGCTCGTGCGACTTGCCCCGTACGTGAAGAGGGTCTGGAATGCGATTCGATTCTTTATCAAAATCATCAAAATTATCAAAATTGTATCCTTAATATTAATTCATTTCGTAGATTGGGGCGAGGGAGGAGGAGTTAATCTTCCCTTTTTGGGCCTCTCGTACAATTCCAGCCAATTCTTCGGCTTCGCACGTGCAATAAACTGCCTGTGGGTAATTTCCGCGAATTGATAATCCCAACGTACCATTAACCAACGGGAGAGAATATAATTTAACCGCGCAAGATCTCGCAGCCCTCTCTCGGCCTGCGGTGAGAATAAGACGAGGAAGATGCGACGAGGGGGGCGGTGGGGGGCAAACGGAAACGAGCTAAGACTACAATATTACGTATATACTTTATATACATATATAGATACATATATGTATATATTTATGTATAATCGTGTACAATTCGAGGCTAACGAGCTGCGAGTGCGACGAAACTGCAGCGCAATGTGCCTCGAGGAATCTGCCTGTACATGCTGGCTCTAGGCGCTCGCGCGCGTATAAAGGAAGTCTCTCGCGATGCAGCGTGCAACGAAAGGGTTGCGACGGTAAGGGACGGGTAAAGGGGAAAAGGTACAACGCGCGTGCCGTTCCCTCTAACTCTCTCCGTTGAGGTTAATTCCCCTCGTTAGTTTAAGGGAGAGAAAGACGAAAAGTGTGTGTGTGAAAGACAGAGAGAGAGAGGGAGAATTTCGATAGCGCGCGAGCTCGCGACCTTTCTCTCTGTCTTTTGCATTCTCCGTCGTCATAGTTTGCGCTTTCTCCGTAAGGGTGAAGCGGGGTTCGCGAGCTCGCGAAATCTTCGTACAGCGCACGAGCCCGATTCAGTCAGCCACACGCGGGACCGCAATGCGGAACGTGCGTTTTTTCAACCCCCCCACGTCGCTTCACCAGCGCAACATTGCAAAACGAGACCCGGCTACCTCTGCTAGGTATTATTATTATTATTATTATTATTATTGTCAGTATATAATGGTATTTTATGTAAAAGCTGTTGAGCCGGGAAGTCAGGCCGTTGAGGTCTCTCCGGGTTTCGTGACGACGAGAGGGCCGAAAAATACATCGGTACGTAAGAAAGAAACGGCCGTAGGCTACAGGAACGAGCGAAAAAGAGCCGAGTCGAGGGAAGGAAAAAAATGATATATAAATATACGGCATAGCGCACGAAAGTCGAGCAGACGAGAGCAAAAGAAATAACGAAAACGCGGGCCTTTCCTCCTTGCCTCGTATATACGAGGGAATAATTATCGCATGAATTAGTCGATTCGGGGTGGAAGAAGGGGCGCGAGTGGTGGGAGGGGGGTCATGCCGGAACTCTTGCCACTGTGGAGAGTCGAGTAAAGTAACGAGTCGTGCCAGTCGCGGTTCACTCTTGCGTGCCATTGGCAAAAACTCGACTACCGAGAAACCCTGAAGAGAGAAAGAGAGAGAGAGAGAGAGAAAGGGTGATGGTTGAGGATTTGAGGTTAGCACGCCCGCTAGCCCGTGGGTCGCTTCCACCTCGACAACGTCGGTATTAAACCCAGTATGTTTCCCCAAGTACGATGGTTACAACTAAAGTAAGTGTAGTGACTGTGGAAACAATGGGAACGAAAGAAAGGGGGGGGGGGGTTGGAACGGAAAAGAAGCGAGTTCACGAAGAAACCCGTCAGAGAATTTCATGTGCATCTTGGGATATCGTGGCCTATACGTTGTCGGGGCGAAAGGAAACGCTTAATTTGAATAAAACGGTCTCGACCACGAGTTTGTTTCAAGTTTACCGAACAGACGTTTGTACAACGTACCACGGGTTAACTCGTTCCACGTATTCATGCTACAATTAATTGTTATGTGTCGTACAGTGCCAACTTCACCGATGTTCGAGCTCTCGTAACAGCCGTTACGAGTCGCGCTCAAAAATATTTCTATACGAAAATCTCGGATTTTCGAAGAAAGAAAAGTTGAGCTCGAATGAAAAGATCTTCTTTTATATTTAAACAATTATTTTTCAAGTCGGGTTTGCATTTTGTGACTGGAAAGAACATAGGAAAAATTATCAACTAAATCTGAGGGAATTGAAGGAACTAACATGGAATGCCCCATATAAACATCGGCATACGTATATAGAATGTAACTAAATAACGGATATAGTAAGTCGGCTGTTTATCGGAGATGGGAAATTACTGACGACTCCATCAAGACGGAGTGCGGGCTTTCAAATCGTGGAACGCCACGAACGTGGAAGAGGGACGCATAGAGCAGCATTAGTTCGGTTCTGAAGTCATCAGTGGACGTACCTCGATATCGCAATGGGATTGAGAAGTGTCTCGAGACTCCGTGAGTCTCCTCCATACGTTACCCAACCCATACACACCGTTACGAAAATCAGTCTAACTGTGCCGGGCGTGTTGGGTTTCACTCAAAGTGTACCCCTTCCCCTCCTCGTCCTCCTTCTTCTCCCGTTCGGCATCGTAGAGGGGAAGGGAAAGACGAAGATCGAAATAGACGACGAGGTGCATGTACCCCGTACCGAGAAGTCATGGACGTAGGAGTTGCACGAATACGACTTTGAACGATCGGGTGAGGGTATACATCCTCGGTTGGTGGAGTAAGGACGAAGACGTGTTACACGACGGAGAGACAGAGAGAGAGAGAGAGAGAGAGAGAGAGAGAGAGAGAGAGAGAGAGAGCCAGAAGAGGGGGTGGTGAAAAGGGTGAGGATTTGAGAGGGAAATTCGAGAGTAGCGTAGAGGGACAAAGCAGGTATGGGGAGAGTGTGCGGTGACGCTCTGCCGAGATGCATTAGCGTTCGCAGGATCTCCCAAGTTCCAAGGCATCCAATCTATTACGACCAGTTCGGCATTAGCAATGTGTCGCAGCACTGTGTATCTGTATCGTGCATGTGCCCACGGTTCCAGACAATACACGAGAGAGATTGGGGCAAAATGGGTCAGCTCTGAAAACTTTCAAATTTGTCCAAATTTCATAAATCATCGAAATCGAACGGATGTGGACAACCCACCGAGCTGTCATTTGTACCAAAGTTATCCTTTGATAAATCGAACGATCGTTGTCTAAAATCCAATAAAGTATATCTTTATCTTTGAAATTTTTCAAGAAGGGGAATTCCGCTCGAACGAAGTTTGACAAACGAGTTGTCCTGCGCATTGTTAAACGATAAGATATTGTTTTGTTTATGATTTGCATAAGTGTTGCCAGGTGTGTCATTTTCCCCAGTTTCATCGCGTATCCAGCTCGATCGAAGAGCACAACTCGTACACCGAGATCTCTGCGCTAATGTACGTAATCCAGGCGAAAGGTGTGTCTACGGATCTAACGTACACGTCACTAGGACTACATACATGATGTGCATTGAACGTGAGATTCTCCCTCGATCCACATGGGACATCGTCAGACAGTAGGTGGTATTGGAGGAGGAGGGTTAGATGTTGTTGGTCCATAGAATCACACTGACGACAGCAGGATTTGAGAAGGTACATGACGAAAGGCAAAAGAGGAGTTGGGGGTGTAGTTAGACCGAGTAGAAGAGAAGCAACTCACTGTTCTGTATGTGTGTATTGAAGAGAGAGAGAGAGAGAGAGAGAGAGAGAGGCTAGGTAGATCTCTCAACCCTCTAGGAAGGGGTTGAGAGAAGAGTGAACTCTGCTACCCAGTTACCGGGCGAACCAGGGTTGGCTGAGAGAGAAAGGCCTTGCTCGACATCAAAACTTGCTTGAGCGAATCCAAACTAACCGAGTAACTTTCTCCGCGGGCGTCACCGAGGCCATCGGGGTTATAAACCGATGCATCTACGTTATGTATACATGCACAGCGATATACAGATACACGTTATACAAGCAAGAAACTAGCTAGGGCCTAAACCGTTCTAAAGCTCCGAGACGATGGCCGTGAGGACTTTCGGTACACGGGATATTTAGCTCGGCTACGAGTCATAGAACTGGCAAGAATACGATTTTGATACACGGAGATACTGAGATAAAACCGAAGACGGCAATGGCGATTTGTTCGCGTCTCTGAAGTGTGTCTAGGAGCTGTGCGAGCAGACCAACCCCGTCTCGTATCAAAATTCTGTACAATTTCATCGAAACTTTGAATCTTCCCACCGAAACCTCAAAAATATATTCTAACCCCGTCCCTTCGCAACGATCGTGGGGTCTGACTTGTACGATCAATTATAGTTATCCTTGTCGTATTATAAATATACGCGCGTTGCCCTAACTCGACCTCTTCATCTTCCAGCGACCTTGGAACTCCGCGTCTCTGTTCATACCGCGTCCTCGTCGTGACCTCTTCCTCGTTCCACCTGCATCCCCCGAGCTGGAAATCCAACCATCCACGAGCTAACTTTAACGATATGCAGGAGGGTAAAGGGAAGGGGGCTGTAGCTATCGGGGGTGGGCCACCCGCGAGGAAAGCGAACGACGAAACTTACCCCGTTCGTATTTCCGTGTAGAAGCCGCTTGGGTACGCGCGGGCGTAGCGCACAATCCCACCTGACTTGTTGTTCGGCGAATATACCATACGCCACCACGCGCTTTGATGTGCCCTGCGTCACGACGATATTATGAAAGCCGGCAACGCTCGCACTAGGCAACCCTCGTTTCTCCCTCAAGCATCACCCCGACCCTCGTCTGTTCCTTCTATTGTAGACTCCGTATGCGCCACACTCTCGTACTTTCTCTCGTCGGCATTCCCACTTCCATACATATTTTCCACCATTACCGATTCTCTCTTCTCGAAGCATTGTATATCAGCCTACACACTTTTTTTCTGCCGCTGGTGGAAATCTCATTTTAACGTTACCTCGACGACATGTCGTCCGATAAATAACGCTGAGATTAACGTTACGTTTTGGGTAAAAACGAAAAATCGTTATGTGGAAAACGTCAGTCTGAGGAATTCCATTCTTTTTACGGTAGTTTTGGTTTCTGACTTCCACCTATCGACGTTCGATCGAGCTTCGCTCAATCTCGATGATTATTGCAATTTGTTAATTAATCAACGGTTCGAAAGAAATTCTCTTACCTTGCCGAGGAAGAGCCTTTGATTCAGTGCGGATAATGAAGCCGAGGCCCCCAGGTGATCAGCGAATTCGACGAACGCGTAGTACTCATTTCCTCCCTGAAATATAGAAAGAAAAAGTAGTCAAATTTTGTTTAGATAAGAATTGGACGTTGAAGATATAGAAAGGGTACGTTCGTATAACAATTTTGGTATCCATGACGCCCGCAGCATCCACTTGTAATCATGCGTGCTCTCATTATTATTCGACACAATATCGTCCCAAATAAATCCGGAAAAGCAAGGGTGGCGAATGAAATACTTGCGTAAAAACTATAAAAGTGAAAGATAGCAAAAAGCAGAAGATCTTATTTCTCATATTTTATTCATATTTCTTATATATAATCTTTGGCACTGTCTGTACCGTTAAAAATCATGACGACAAAAATCTTAAATTTTAAGGAATTCTAATATTTATATATACTAATGTAGAAAAAATAAAAACGAAATCGATTATTTGTACATAACTAATCGTTGTCTTCTCGGATGAAAAAAACAAAAACAAAAACAAAAAACAGAAAAATGTGTATAACGACGCGGTTTTAAATCGTGACGGCTGTCGAGTTAACGGGGTAAATAACGAAAAAATGTCGGATTGTGAGGGTTACATGGGCCAGAAAATATGTAGAATTCGAGCTCGGGCGTGCACAAGTACGTCCTTTGTCTACTAGCTGTCGCACTTACGGTCGGAAAAATACGTAACAATGGAGAGATAAAAAAAAAGCCCACGCAGCTGCCTCGACGTAAGCTAATTGCATGCAGCTACGAAAGGGCACTAATTACTTCTTGTAACTTTTATTAACAATTAGCGCGGGTGTTAATTGCCCCCGCGGTAATTGGACATCCAGCTTTCTCTCTCCGGCTCGTTCGTTCTCCCCGCCGCGAGAGCTTTTTAGCGTTCGCAACACCAGGGCACCGGGGAGGCTCTTAACCCGAGTGCATCGCTGGTACGAGGCAAGCTGCAAAAGCTCCAGCAATCCCTTCGCGTTAAGCGGGGGCAACAAAATTTCATGATTGGAATCGCCACTCACGACAGGTCGAACGCGCCGACGAGATGGGAAGAGGGCCAAAAATCGACGTTACTCCGCTGTAAGCCGCAACATTCCACGTCGTAAGGCAACTAAAGATTGGAGAACAAAACTCCTGACCCTTTAATTCCTTTACTATCGAATAAATATATCTATTTTGTTGTTCCCATTCTCAGGACAACGAGCGAAATCGTTAATCGTGACAGGGGAAACGGAAAAACTGGGGAAAATGTAAAAAAAGAATACGTAGAAAAAAAAAGGAAGAAAGAAAATAGAGGGAATCGAGCGGAAGACCGTAATGGAACGTAATGACCCGAAACGAATTTGCCGGTATATAGAGAACGCGAGAGGGAGAGAGAGAAAGAGAGAGAATGCCGTTGTTGCTAGTCGCGGAATATCCTTTCGGTGAGCAAATAAAATTAATTAGATTTACCGAAGCGAGGGCAGTATTAGCTAAAGGTCGTAGAACTTTATCCTCTTCGTTCACCGCTTCGAAAAGTCGTCTTCAGTTCGCAACATCGCAACACGTGCACCAGTATATACCTCTATTGTATAAAGTACACGGACGCATCGCCGCTAAGTATGCGTTAAAAAACATTCTTTCGAAAGAGAAACGAGCCCGACGCTGCTTTACCCATAAACAGTACGACGTTAAATGGTCTTATTTCGTACTTATATCCATCGAGGAAGCGGGCACCCAAACGAAGCTCCCCCCATGAACTCTCTCTCTCTCTCTCTCTCTCTCTCTCTCCGCGTTCTCTTCTTGGCCGTCTCTGCTTTTGACGAAGATTCATATTTTATCGCTACATTATAAAGCCGCTTGCCGCCCGACAGAAAATTACAGGGCGTAAACTCGACCCCGGAGCTTTTATCGGGCACAACAGCGATAGTGGCAGGAGGAGAGCATCAACGCCGCGAAAAAGAGAGACAGAGTGCGCGAGAAAGAGAGAAATAGAACGTGCGTCCAACGCTGGATTGTACCGGGAATTTTTAATGAATTCCATTTAAGCCGATGTGAAAAACGCGGACGAACTCCGACGAGGTCGGTATAGTAGTGAACGGTGCGCGGTACGCACTACCGTTAGATGGTAGGTACAGTGAGGACTCGAGCCCGAGTGTCAGCCGAAAACGTTGCAGTTTCGGCGACAAACGACAATTTCGAGCGAAATACATAAAAATGCGTCGAAAAATAGACGAAACGCTATAATTCGAGTTTCATATCTGTGACTGAGAATCGAAAATTCTCAATCGAATCTCGGCTGTGGTCATTGCATTCGTCAAAGGGCTATCTCCAGCTAAATGCACATATTTCAAAAAAATGTATAGAACGCTGTAATTCGAGTCTGAAATTTCAAAACTCGGTGGTATTTGAACATTTAAATAGTTGCGAATAAAATGCCCACAGAGCCAATTCGCTAAACCATTTTTCAAAAAAGTTATGGACTTTTAGTGGATTTTAGTGAAAACCTTTTTTTCGCAATATGTATTTGAAAAACAAATTTCCAAATAATTATTTTCGCGTATATTAACGTATTTCCACCCTCTGAGTACCGAACTGTTGTTAATTATCGTAAAAAATAAAAAAAGAGCCAAATTTTGTTGTTTGAATGTGCCGAAAAACATGAGAAGGGCTCTATGGACGAAATCGCAAAAAATCAATTATCCGGCTTTGAAAATATGTGAAAAGTCGTTAAAAAATTGCACAGCATGACGAATTTGGTAGCATTTCAAAGCATAAATTAAATTAATTTTTTTTCACCGAGAGGGTACTACATACCCCGCACCATACGAGGCGCGAGCGCGCACTCACGGTTATTATTTACGAGCGTCGACGCATTATCCCAAAAATATGCGGTGCTGCGAGCCAGAGACAAGCCGGAAGTGAGAGAGATGCAGAGAACGAGAGAGATAGGGGATGAGAGAGAGAGGGATTGAAGGTGATGGTGATGTGTGTAGTGGGTTGTGGAGGGTAAAGTGGGTACGCCAGCGCACTCCCCACTATTCGACGCGTTCGTTCGCGTACGCGCTGGCCATTAATCTCGTTCGACGAAAATTGGTTTGCATTTGGAAATCGTCCGCGAGAAGCTTGGCATCCACCCCACTCCCCTGCTTCCACTGAAATACGGGAGTACGCTGTGCGCGCGGTGTGTTAGCGAGAATGAACGAACCCAACAGAAAGATAAAAATAAGCGTGCAAGAGAAAATAACGCAAGGGGTGCGCGCGTCCAAAAACGCAAATTGTGGATCTCGAAATAGCGAGAGGCTGGGACGCATATGCGAATCCTCCTGGCTCAGTGAGCATTATACAGATTATAAACGTTGAGTGTTTGCAGATTATATTTTTTTACTCGCCGGTATAAAGCAGGAACGAAAAAAATTGTGAAAATTTGTACAATTTTGTTTGCAACACTTTCGGAAATTAATAACGTTTTTCATTATCGACAAATGAAATGCAAAACTTTGAACCGGACAAGACAAATGGTCATTCTTATCGGCTGGATCGCTATCGTTGTAAAAGCGATCTAGACCGGAGACATCGAGAGAGAGAGAGAGAGAGAGAGCTTTCGAAATTTCGTACGCGCGAGACGAGGATAGAAAGCACACGTGCACGTCGTTGGTAACATGTACAGGTCGCCGGCGGGGTTAGGTATCGCCCTGTAAACAAACGTTTCGATCGAGCCGCAAAGCAATATCGACAGATATTGACGAAGTGGATGGCAGGGCTAATGTTACATATATTCCTATCGCACCCTCTCATTCTCAAAGGGAAGAGACGGAGTATTACAGCGGGCCTCGGATCTATGTATAATACGTATTCGAGTAGTGAAGGGCGGAGTGAGGGAGACTGTGAGAACATACGAGCGAAAGACCGAGAGAGAGAGAGAGAGGGAGAGAGAGAGAGAGAAAGAGAGAGAGAGAGAGAGAGAGAGAGAAAGGAGAGAGCACATTAGCGTCGGTGTTTGTATTTGGACAGTGGGAAACGCTGGACATTGTAATTAGGCAGGACACATCGCGCCCCTGGGACGAGCCATCCACGGGGGAGGGTAGAGGGAGGATGGTGGTGGAAGTTCGTACTGTGGCTACCGCTGGTGCTTCCTCCCTGTCCTCCGGAGCTCCAGTATTCGCGGAGTTTCCCCAGCAGCATCACCACGCAGTATTAGTACCAACGGCAACAGCATCGGGCATCAGGCAACGTTAACGTTAGTATTAGTATTAGTGATGCTGGTGGGATGATTCGTCGGGTAGTTGGTAGGTACAGTAGTGCAGGTATAACGGCCGCCTCGTTGCACAAGACCATCCGTACATATACATGTATATGGGAATTGATGGAAGGGCGGTGGACGAGCGAAGGGGATGGGACATCTGGCGCAGGGTTGTGCCGGTATGTGCTTCCGGTGCTGTGTAGTAGAAGGTGTGTATGTGCGGACGAGAGAGAAATAGAGAAATAGAGAGAGAGAGAGAGAGAGAGAGAGAGTGAGGATAGGGCCGATGCTCGTTATATCTCCGATTCACCTCTCTTTCTATTCCCACCAATCCCGATGGTTCGTTCCACTCATACCCCGGGAATACATGCGAGAGAGAACGCGAAATTCCCCGCGTACGCACTGGTTCCTCTCTCGCAGCGTGCCCAATGTGGCCCCGGTGCGCACATACTTCATTTGGGGCTGATTATGCCCGCGTACCACCGGTCAGTGGCGATGCTCGCGCAACCCTCTCTCGTTGCAGCTTCGCCCTTCTCTCTACCAGAGTTGGATCGGAACGACGACCGATTTGCCATGCTGCGGAGTGTCTCCTAGCTGGCCGTTGACCGTATACACACATATCGACGTGTAGTCGCGTACGTACGTTTTATCATTGCGTACTGTTGTCGTATATATGGACGTAACATACGTATATGCATCGAGAGGATAGGAGCATCCGTGCTGGGACTCGGACGCGCCGCGGAAAGTGCTCGGGGACCACGTCGGGTTAAATCACCCCCTAATGGATCGACCCGCTAATCTCTGATAGACTGCATCCCCGTGCCGTCCCATCGCTTCCGGTACCTCAGTCGAGGCCCTTTCCCTTCGTCTCTCGCGTGCCGAGGTTTCTACGTTTCTCCACTGTCTCTCTCTCTCTCTCTCTCGTTAATCCTCTCCCTTTGTATGAAACCAGATGGACAGACAAACCTACCGCGTGTTTGGCGAAACGTATTCAGCGGGACACTGTGTACCACGGGCAATGATAAAGCTTCAGCGAAAACTTACAATCTCATCGAAGTGTGGAAATCGGTTAATCTCCATTTTCTTGAGTTAAGCTGGTAGGGTAAGTCCGGGTATTATGGCCTAGGGAGCCAATATGGCCCACTGCTATTTCTTCGAAACTAACCAACATTAGCGTAAAATAGACCTGCCATGTTTGGACACCCTTAACCCTCACCTCCTCAGTGAATTTGTGCAGCGCGACGAGATGGCGTGTTTTTTTTTAGATTGTATGCTATGGGCTCTCTCTATTCTAACAGAAGTGAATCTTGGATTCAATGCCTATGTTGTAGGGTATGGGGTCACGAAGAATGCTCAGGAGTCCAAACTGAGATTTGTTTTCTGCAAATTTTGCTTCGTAAAAGAATATCGCCGTGGGCCATGTTTCGCCCACGGCATTTCCGGGCAATATGGCCCTAGGCAACAATAGCCAAGCACGTTCAGAATTCAACGATTCTGCACTTTTTCGAAACCTTCATTTTCCAGTTATTATTTCAAAATATCTTGCCTTAAGCTTTTAATTACTAATTAACAATAAGTTCAACAAGTGATATGACCAATAAAAATAGCTGAACCTCGTATAGTCTGAGTTTTAATGCCAAAAATGCTTATGGGGGCCATAATTCCCGGACTTATCCTGTGTTACAGAGTCTACCCAACATCGTCGATTTTCTCGCCGATAATCGAATTAAGATGTCATGCTAGTTACTAAGTATACGTAGCTCTTATCAAGCTTTTAAGGCACGAAACTGGATCACAACTTTGGACCTTCGACACCTTAAGAGGGTTTAAATCTTTTGTTGTTCAAAAGGACTTTGTAGAGAGGTAGCGGAATCTGAAACTTCCCGTACAACACGATCATCATATTCTTCTTCTCGGCTGATCGCGAGTTGTCGGTCAAACGCGAGAAAATAATGAAAATTCACATTTTCGAGATTTTGACCGACAAATCTAGAATAAAACTGCAATATTCTTGTTGCGCAGGAAATTTACGATTCCTCAAACTCCTTACACAGTCTTTTTGGACATAAACAAATTTTCAACCCTTCGAGACGTCGAAAGTTCAAAGTTGTGATCCACATCCAGGACTTGCGATCCACCAAAAAATTTAATTTTTGTTTCGTCCGAAAAGACTTTGCAGGGTTGTTGCGATATCAGAAATTTACCGTGCAAAAAGAATAGTTTTATTCTCCATTTGTCGCAATTTATCGGTCAAAATCTGAAAAAAAACTAAATTTTTCCGTTTTTCTCCCCTTTTAATCGTCAAATTACGAAAAGATAAAGGTGAGTTACGTCTGGTACATTTGTGAGAGCATATCTAACCGCAAATGACAAATTGCACATTAAAGCGCGTCATCATTAATATTTAAATGCCACAATCAGTGTGCATCGAAGTCTACGTGTTGATCGATTGCACGAAATTACGAAATTGGATGTTCTAGAACATCCAGATTATGTGTTATAGGACTGTATACGTGCGATCATAAATGTATACGTATATGTTTTCGTGTGTGAGAAGAGGCTGCACGTAAACTCTCAACATAATATTCCTCGCTCTCTTGCAATTTGAATAATATATTAATAGCGCATACCGCGTGCGCAGCAGTTAACAATCGAAGCACCCGATTTGATACGAGAGATAGAGCAATGCTCACGATAGGATCGTAAATTTACCGCAACGTATTAATTCGATACGCAGCTGCACTCTTCGTTTTATATATCTATATACCGCGCTATCAACGCTATACATAAAAATCTATAGGAGCAAACGGGGTCCCTCGTACATTTTTTATTTCCGTAAAAACGACGGAGAGCCTTTGCACTTCCACCGCAGCAGCAAACAACGAATGGTAGCTATGGCATGCACAGAGGTGGTGTCTACGTTGACGTTGAATATTCGGGACCCGCGGGACCAAATGTATGGTTGCATTTCTGCTCGCAGAACGCCCGAGATCTAGCAATGAGACGAGGCGTATAATTAGTGAACGGTCGAGAAACCCGGTAAGAATAGAAACCATGCATGCGTGTTGATAATGGGCTTAGGAGATTGGATATTTCAATTACAGTTGTACGAATTACAGAATTGTTGTACAAACTACAGGATTATTGTACGAATTATTTCCATAAACAGTAATTAAATGCCTATTTCTCAATTATATCGAAGCCTGATGACTAGAGCTTACATTTCGTATAACAGCCAAATGAGACTCGAATGCTTAATTGATACTCGAAGTAATGATAACGAAAATATGATAACGATCAATATATAGAAGGACACTTGAGAAAACTACTTATTTCTCAAGTGTGTAAGAAGTACCGAATACTTGAAACAGGGATTATCCTACTTTTTATCAATTTTCAAATTTTTCAGATTTTCTAGTATACCGTAATCGCGGATTTTCTTATCTCCCGTACTGAAATTGACGAGACCTACGGGTGTGTGTTGGCGCTAGATATACACGGTCGAAGAGAGGGACAGGTCGTGTCGATCTGCTTCGTCACTGGGACTTAGCGAACAACGTTGGCGTGTCAGGTGCTCGTAAAGCTCTCGCAACTTATCCTCGTTTCAGGGATGGAGGAGGAAGGAGCGTGGTGGTAGCAGAGTGTCGGGCCGGGGTTGCCTGAATAAAATTCGTCGAAAAATCAATTAGTTCGAGGAAGCCCCAACGATGATCCGGCGGAACTGGCTGAGATATACATACCCCGGTGAAACGGGCGGAGGCCGGGAAGGTCGCTTCCTGAAGGCGGAAGAGGGATTCGAGAGGGTTAGAGGGTCGAGAGGTATGGGAAGGCGTTTGCAGGCTCGAACTGACCGCGAAAGCCGGACTTCTGGAGCTTGCGAAGCACATCAAGCCGCCGTTCCTGATGGTTCGAACGGCCGGGCGCAAGTTCGCTGGTTACTCTCTCTCTCTCTCTCTCTCTCTCTCACGTTCCCTCTCTTACACTCGATCCCCGGTATAAGAGGGATCGCGGGGTCCCCAGTGACGGGAAGTCCGAAAATGGCTTCGGCTTTCTCTCTCTCTCTCTCTCTCTCTCTCTCTCTCTTCTGATGTGCCGTTAACTCTCGTAGCGAGCTAGAGAGGACCGAGAGCGAGACTTTCCATAACCCAATGTTGAGAGGGCTGGGCGAGGGGGCGAGAGAGAAAGAGCACGTCTTTGGACGGACCGATCTCACCGGACGATCTTTATTGCCGAAAATCCATTATTTTCTCCATTAGATCGCGCCGCCCAGATCCTTTACCCTCCACGCGTGTCCTATATATACGTCAGCCATCCGCCCGGGCATTTTCGTTTAGCAGTTTTTCTTCCGATTCTACGTCGTTTATGACTGCCGTCAGGCTCTCTGCTCTCCCGCCGTCGTCGTCGTAGTTGTCGTCGTCGTCGTCGTCCCAGATATTTTCGACGTCCTTTCACTACGACTCTCACGCAATATCTCACCCTCCTCCCTTACAGCTCTCTCTCTCTCTCTCTCTCTCTCTCTCTCTCCATCTTCGTTTCCGCAGAATTCTATTAAAGTCGATGCCTGCTCGACGACCATACACATTTTTCCACGTAACATTTCTTCCACGGATTACAGAATCGACGATGCTTTACGTTAGTCGCAGAAAATATTCGTAAATAACGACAAAAACATATGTTCGATAATAACGAAGGTTGCATCGAGTATCGAGTTATTTCTATATACCTCGGTTCGCGATAAAAACGATGCACGTATCGAGTCTCATTATGACGATTCGTCGTCATCCTTCGATCCGTTTTACGACGCGATTACGACGCGTACAATTGTTTGCACCAACGTTCCATCGACACCTGTCCTTGATAAGTCATCGATCGTATATCAAACGATCGTCGATTAGACGATTTCGTCGGAAGAAATTTAAAAAAATAAAAAATAATAAAAACGAAAAACAAATTGTGATTCGTGGTTTCCTGTATGATATTTATGACGGTGGACGTTGTTCGTCCACGCTTTTTTTCATCGCCCAGGAGACAGGTTTTTGCTGTGATCGATTGTTTGCAATACTAGGAATATAGATAGATAAGATATCTGTCACGCGAATTTTCACGATCTTCGTGTTGCGCGCGAGCTTTTTTCTTTTATTATTATTTTTTTTTTGGACGTCATCGAATTGATGAAAACGTCGTCAGTCACACGGTTCTACGAATACAACACTGAACGTGGGTGTGTCCGTGTGTACGTTTTGTTTCTCAATATTCGAAACGCGATCTCTCGTTATATACATATATATATATATATATATATATATGCGTATATACATATATTGGTATAGGAGAGACGCAGAGAGCATTGGTGTTCAGCCAGTCGCATAAATCCGCTTCGACGTGTGCTGGGCGATAAAGTAAATCTTCTCGCGTCCGTCGATTCGTATCGCTGGCCACGATCCGAATATGCACGATATTACAATGCCGAGCGATGGTAGTGGTGCTATATAGTAACTGCACTGCCGTGAGGCATGCCGATTGTCGATTGGGTATACGGCTACATCTCTCTCTCTCTCTCTCTCTCTCTCTCTCTCTCTCTCTCTCTCTCTCTCTCTCTCTCTCTCTCTCTCTCTCTCTCTCTCACTCTCGGTGTGTGTGTGTGTCTCTCTCTCTCTCTTGTTATCTCTCACACTCCCTCTGTTTCCGCACTTCCGCACTGGAAATGCGCTAGAGCCTTCGATCGTATCTCGAAACTGCGATAATCTCGTGCGACGATAATGAATCCCTCCGCGCATATATATATATATATATATATATATATTCGCAGAGATATATATGTGTGTGTGTGTAGCGCGTGCATCATCATGATGCGTGCATCTCATATCGTTGTAAGGCCAAGCGCGACATCTCGCATCGGAATACGTTTTTGTTCCGCAATATTTCCGAGGGAGACGCGCACGCATCAAAACGTTGTAAAATAAACCGTATAAGTACGTACGACGACGATACCGCATATACGCGATGATAACTACGTTTTTTCTAAAGAAACCACGATGAAATACGAAAATGTACAATATATATAACTATATACATATATCGTATATAAATTTTATACCGCCCTGCGCGACAGATAAAGATAGTAAGTGTGGAGCGAGAGATCGCTTTCGAGCAACAAAATCGACGGTTACTATCGCATATCCCAGCGGGTTTTCGCTCGATGCGATAGAACTTAATAAATAAATACATAAATAGGGTTTTCGCAGTTATATATATATATATATATATATATGTGGGTGTGTGTGTGTGCGCGTATGCGCGTGTGTGTGTTTGTGTGTGTACAGAGGGGATATATACCCGTGGGACAACGATGCCGCTCGTGCGAACGATGTATCACGAGCTTGGCGAAAGAGGGATACGCCCAGGGAGCGTAAAATATTATGAAAATACATAATGTTTGATGGTGGTTAAGCCGTGCGAGCGGCTACGAGAGAAGTCGGTAGCGTAACCGGTACGATCCAGAAGTCTCTTTCTCTCTCTCTCTCTCTCTCTCTCTCTCTCTCTCTCTCTCTCTCTGTCTCTCTGTGTCTCTCCCGCTATTGGCGGAGAGCAAGCGAGCCTTTACGGGCTTTTTTACAACCCCTGCCGTTATTCCCTGACCCGAAGGTATATTTGCGCACATAGCCATACCACATGCAAGAAATAAAAAAACAAAGGTAAAAAAAAAGAGAAGGCATCGTGTACAGAGATAGTTTTGGAATTTTTTGTTCGGTCAACAAATTGGCAGCTCTCCACGTTTCTCTCGAAAGAAAAAAGAGAGAAAGCGAGCGAGAGTAACGCTTAAAAAACGAAGCTATAACAAAAATTGAAATTTTTATCAAATCATAAAATTCGATATTGTTTGAAAAAAAAAAACAAAAATCAAACGAAGGAACTAAATTAGCCGATTGAGTAATTAATAAATTTGTTCACTCGCGGATGTCGTCCGTTGCGAGTTTATCGTCGGCAAAAGTCGCGAGCTTTCCGTTGCTCAAAGTGCGTACCGCTCGAGAGAACATAGACCTTAATTGTTTTCTCCGTTTCAACGAGAGAGGCTCAAAGGAGCTAACAGAGAGGATATACAGAGTTCGAAGAGGCTTCTCGTCACCGGCAAATCCTCCATAGTGTCCTTCTCCTCGTTCTCCTTTCTTCTCCGCCCTCTCGCTCGCTCTCACGTACAGTTTCTACCCAGGAGTGCGTGACAGCCTCTCGTTACAGTCTCTCCTGTGCATGCAAGAGGGAAGAGCCTCGGTATTAAGCTCAGCCAAAGTGATTTTCCTCGTTGCACGGGCTACTCGAAGCTCTCTCTACTCCCGCGATCGATCTTCTCGATCCGCGTGCGAGTTTGTCGAGCTGTATGCTGCTCTCTCGTGCATGCTGTAGCTCTAGATACAATACATACCCATACATGCGTACAAACACACACAAACACACACAAACACACACATGAAGATATATATATATATATAATATATTCAAGCGAGAGAGCGAGTACAGCCCCATGGATAAGGGTATACCAGAGTCCCGGAGACAAATAGGCAGAACGACGTCCGAGAACGTGGACCGCTGTTTCTCGTGCTTGCTGGTTCACGAGCGAAAGGCAAGAGAGTGTCCGGCAAAGCTCGTAGTCGACCGTTGCTTCCGTCCTTCTGGTTCCTGTTGGATATCTGCTCGTAGCGTGAATACGCTTAGTCGCGACGAAAGGGGTCGCTCCCAGTTTTCTTCCCCTCCGTACGTCTCCTCGCTCACCCGCTCTTAATATATATATATATATACATATATATATATACGCGAGTGGAATAAGGGCGCAACGGTGAAGTATAGGTAGCAGTGGAATTTCAGTGCTCCTCTGGCACTGTCCACGATGCCTGCTTGTGTAATGTCCATATAGATCTAACCGGATATACACATATACATAAAAATATATATATATATATATATATATATATATATATATATATATATATATATGAGTATAGAACGTCTAGCTCGGTGCTTACTGCTTCCTGCATCGCAGTCGTATACATGTATACAATCTATATATATATAGGTTGAAATACTATATAGACTGATATAGCTCAGGGACGAGGCATGCTTGCTTCCACTGGAACCCGACAGGAAACCCCAATGGTAGAGAGAGAGAGGGAGAGAGGCTCGCTGCATACGATATATGTACAGGAGAGTGCCCGCGTGTACGGGATATATATTTTTCAGCCAGGAGGACCAGAGCCAACGCCTCCAATTGCCTCGCCTCTTCCGTGTTGGTGTCCACTGCGATTCATTACCTCTCTATTCATCGACGTTACGGACGTTGGCAGTACCGGCACGAAGAGAGAGATAGAGAGACGTATACCAAAACCGTTTCTCTCGTCCAAAACCATCCCCCTTTTTCCCACCCCTGCCGCCCGTCCGCCGATGGTATATACGCCGTCGGTACACCCGTGTCCGGTCGGCTATCTTCAACCTTCGCTCACACACTCGACACTCTCTTCAACGCAATTCTCAAGCTCACGTTTTTTAAAAGGCGCCGTCACAGAATTCCGCTGACTTCAAGTGGTATCCGCGTGACCGATGAAACGTGCGAAAAAACGTTTTTCCGAGGAATTACTTTTCTTTTTTTTTATTTTGTTACGATCGACAACGTTGACGAGAAAATATAAAAATTGGGTTACTTCGAGCTTGATCTTCGTTGGGGGAAATTTTGATAAAATTTTATATTTGGAAAAATTAATTTTTACGTCGTTTTATTTGTCACATCGGACATTTAGCTCTGTGAAATGTTTGTTCGTTTATTCATGAATAATTCGAGATTGTAGAATAAAATATGTAACGTTTTTTTTTGTTTACTTTTTACGAGAAGATCGAAGATGAATTATTATTATCACCACTCACAATCCTTACTGCCCATCATCCTCGGTCTCTCATATTAGTAGGGATGCTGGCTGCATATGAAGAAACTATGCCTCGGTCCATAGTCGAGGATTGAACGCAAGAAGTATGCCGTAATAATCCGATGTGATCGTCGACAAGAGAATGGGTGAAAAGGGATAAAACGCCGTGGCCGGGGCACTTTGGAGAAAAGCGAAACGAGAAAAGAGGTGAGGTGCATAACATGGCCGTTGTGTTGTCGCACTTTCGCGCTCTTACGACCCCTTTTTTCTCTCGCATCCGCGAGCCGCGTCTCTCTCACTCCCGCGCGTTCGAAACATTCGCTCTCTCGCGCCCGCTCGAACCGACACAATGGACAAATATTAAAAACTATAAATTCATTCATTTCGCCGCGTTCCCTCCTCCGGGGGTTTGCGTTGCTCGCTTTCTCCATTGCTTTTCACCGCCCTCTTTCTTTCTTCCTTTCTTCCATTCTCTCCTCACTCGCCTTTCACCAGCCACTTCTAATGAAATTCCCACCGACTTTTCGTGCCCCGGCTGTTCGCACACACCGAATCCTCTCTCTCTCTCTCTCTCTCTCTCTCTCTCGCTTCCTCAAGACTCTAAAAATCCCCGCTTGCCTCTATTCCGCGTCAACCCCTTTTGGTCCCGCGAGGGATCCACGAAACTTTTTACTCGTTGTCTCGCCCATTGTTGTCGTTTTCTTGACGTTCTTTATCTCGGCCCGGTTCCTTCGCTTCGCCATCGTTATTTTTTCTCATTTGGAAAAAAATCTTTGAACATTACATCGTAACGTGCGAGATCTCAAACTCGTTCCCTGGGACTCGCTAAACTCTATCTCCTCCGCGATGTTCTCGCGTTTCCTTCCAAACGTTCTTTTTCAACAATCTTTTTCATCGCAAGAATTCAAAATATTGTTCTTTGAAAAAGAACAAAAAACAAAAAACAAAACGTCGACGGAAATCGTCTTTACGAAAACTTTAAAGCGAGCAAAACGTCGATTATTTCGTTATTCGTATTTTGCGAGCCTCGTTCGACGCTGACTCCCGTGCAGCGTTGGCTTTTGTTATTTTTCCTCGTTTGAGCGAATGAACGGAAGGATAAAAGGGAAAATATTAGATCTCGTACGTACCTACCCTCGCGCGAGCGCGAATACGGACGGCTGACGTATCGAAGGAAAACGATGAAAGCTCGCGCCCTGCTAAAAACCCAACGATTATATATCTATATTTATATATATATATATATTATATATTTTATATAAATATATATACGTGTATACGGCTATACGAGAGGAACGACGTAATTTATATCTTTTACGAATTTATCGTGCGCTCTTCGGTACTCCCGCTTCGACGCGACCCCGTGTATATAACCCGCAAGCATTGGGTCCGCTTCGGGAAATAGAAAACGCCTTCGCGCGCGCGATGTCGCGGTTCAAAGGGGAAAATTGTGCGCCAGAGCATCGCTTTGGCTGCCTGACTGCCTCTCGCTCGGCCGGTATATAGTACTTAAAATCTCATTTATATTGGCCCGCTATCTGCGGGAGCATAAATTTTAACGGATGCTGCTTCGTACAGCTTATGAGGCGTGTGCATGTGAGCAGAGCGAGGAGGGATGGGATCGCACGCGAAAAAATATACTGTCGCTCTACTTCGCGAGGTGTACGGCAAGCTTCGATCTTTTCGATCTTCCTTTAAACCGAGCCTCGGAGAAGTCTGTTCATAATCGAACGTTTGGAAAAAGAAAATCTTCGTAAAGGTCGTCATTCGTTATTGGATAAAATAGAATCGACGCAGTCACGCAGAAGTGTCAAAGTTTAAAGTTATCTAGTAAAAATAGAAGCGGAGAATGGAGTTTCTCGTAATGGAAGGAGGTTGGTTATAGCGAGAAATAAATAGGCTCGGGGAAGAAGCAACGTGGCAAATTCATGAGGAAAACGATCGTTGGCATATGTTTTTGTAGTATAAACGTGGTATATAAATTTAGAACTTATGTGTCTGTGTAGGAGTTATATATAGAGAACTATATAAGAGTTAAAAATGCAGAACCACACGTATACGTCAGGAGAGGAACTCTCAGTTTCCGACTTCACGTGGCGACCAATATGTCCTAAATCCAGATCGAGTTCGAGCGTCAAGGCAACTTCTCTCTCCACGTTTCGAGCTATTTCTCTATATCCGTGAGTAAAATAATGTTTATCGCATCGTCATAGATAGATCATCACGTGACTACGGTTCGATCGACGAATCGATAAAAAAAGAAAACACGTATTAGCGATAAGACTTGATAATAGGCGATTTCAATGGCATTTCGCAATGATCCGAGCCTCGTTGGTAACCTCGCTCCACATCGGACGTCTCGACGTCACCTATACGTACATTTTACGCTCTCTCGGTCGTTCACGGGGAAACGCCGGTTATTTTTCAATTCGAACCTCCCGTATCCACCTCACCACGTTTTTTGTGTTTACTATTTTATTTCACGTGCATACCGCGCGTTACCTCGTATTTATCGCTCGCCTATACCGTTGCGGCCTGCGGCGAAATACCCTGTTGGGAACTTGTTTCGTCGCACCCTCTCTCTCTCTCTCTATACATATATATTATATATATATATATATATATCCCCATGCTGAAATGGCAAACGACATACCGTTACGCAATTACGCGTTACGAGAAAAAAAAATTTATAAAATAAAAAAAATAAAAACAAGAGGATGTAGCCCGTCCGATCGCGTACGCCATCAAAAACTCCTATATTCAGTTAGCTTACTTCGTGTATATATATATATATAGCAGTTTAATACAGCGAACGTGCCCCCTGGCTTGGACAATTTTTGGAACATTTCGCGTAGCTTTCGATCGACCGGAGATCACAATATAATTCCCACGGCGGGAAAGGGTCATCGTTTTTTGAAACGGGCAACTCCGGGAAATGGAAAAAAACATGAAAATAACGAGGGAACGGGGCGGGGGAGGGGCGCGTGGGAGAGCCAAAGCTTCGTTTTTTGGTAGAATATTCGGAGGGAAATGCGACGTCGACCAACTATATTCTCGCTCGTATCTCCTATATATACGTAGGATAGATTTTTGTTAGGGTTTTTTGTCGCCAATATAGTTTACGCCTGGAACACATATAACAGCAAGAGACAAGCGAAGAGCGAAGAGGGAATGGGCGAGGGGAGGATGAGGGTAGGGGGAGGCAAGAGAGGGCGAGAGTGGCGAACCGATAACGGATCGAAATTTAATCGACACCAGTGCTCTCCAAATTGGATGGGCTCCCGGAACGAGCGTTTGCCCGTGTGTACACTCTAGGTGCTTTCTCGCGCAACCCACTTCCCCATTGTCCCTCGTCTCGTTGTCATCACCGACCCCGTCTCTATATGTACAATTCGATATTCGAAGCTCGTAGATTACATACGCGCGATAGTCGAGCACGCGGAGAAACTTTGGCAAACGCGTGTGCCAAAAACTCAGCCCGGCATTTATGACTAATAGAGCGAGGAACGAACAAAACTATTTATTTTTTGACTCTCTCCGGCCCCGCTGTGCCAACCGATAAACGTTAAAAGCGCGAGATTACCGATAACCGGTTTCGCAGTTCGATTATCGATGATTCATTTAATTCGATAATGGCGACTATGTAGTGCTCTACGGATACAAAAAATATTATTGTCTTTTCGCCAAATCGATTATGATAATTGAATTGGACGAATAAAAGTTTGACCAACGAATTAAATATAATAATAGCTATAGGATTATATAGATAATTATTCTTTCGTTTGATTCGATTCAATTCCATTGAACCTACTTGAACATTGAGTGGCGCATCTACTCTTTTTCGTCGAAGTAGGTACGCACTCTCGAAGAAAAGCCCAGATGGAAAACGGAGTGGAATTTTTGATGGATCGTGAATTGGAAACTGCTAACGTTCGCGAAACACAAGAGTCGTCAAAAGACGCTATAAGAGAATATTACGCACACTCGAACGTATATATATATATATACATAAGTGTATACGTTGAAGAATCTTCGTCCCGTCTCGTCTGCGGTCTGTACGTCTCGGGATTTTCCTCTCTCGTTTCCGGTGAAAATACAGTCCGTAAAACAGCGTTCTCTCTCTCTTCCTCCCTCTCCGTCTGTCTTGTGCCGCACCGCCCGCCGGGAGCCCTGAAGCAATAACTCTCGACTTCGAAACGAGACACTCGTATCGTGCGCTCCTATGGATGCTGAAGTACCGCACATCGGAAGAACAAGACGAAGAGAGGAGAAATAAGAATAAGGAGAAAAAGAATAAGGTCTCGATGCGGAAGAAAAGCGGAAGTGGAGGAAATACGAAGTGGGGATATACGCATTACTATATATAGTTTCGTGTCTATGTGTCTGAAGGAGGCAAGCTAGGGGCGGGGGGGGGGGGGGGGGGGCTGACTCTCGCGGTCGAACGTCACGCCAATTTTTCCACTGAAGAGTCCAATTTGCCGTTTAGCGAGTTATGCCCCTTAACTTACGTGAGCTCTTCCCTCGACCCACACAACCGGCACTCTTCTCTCGTACTTCCTCTATTTTAGTACCCTTTGCCGCTCGGACAAGAGACGACGATACTCATCGTACGTACGCCAGGGCCCGGTAATACCGTGATACGAGAAGAAATGTGTACGTTGTGTATCTTACAGTAATAGCCGTACGAGATTCTACCCCGACGTATGGAACGTTTCGTAACAGCTCGCCAAAACTCTCGACTTTTCGAATTTCTTCATCCAATTTTTTTTTTTATATCTTCGTTCTTGGGCTGAAGAGTCGTGAAAAAAAATCTTCATACCTGATTAATTATAATATATTTTGGTTAATATTTTTAAAAAAAATCTTATCGACCGGGTTTGAAAATATTACAAATCTTTAAACAATATTCAAACGACTTCGACAGTTATAAACATTATATGCGAACAAAAATAACGAAAAGAAAAAGAGTCTAGATGCATCGGTAAAATCGAGCTGGAATCGCCCATACATTTATTTGTATGCAGGCGCTCTCCCATTCTTTTTCCTACCTCGACCCAAACATACGATTTTACGGCATAGATAGATAAGTACAATCTATCGATACGATACCTGTACCACGAAAAAGCGAGAGAATGAGTGTGAGAGATAGAAAAAGAAGTAGAGAGAGAGAGAGAGAGAGCGAGAGAGCGAGAGAGACAGACAGACAGTCAGAAGGAGAGCCGATTTCGCGAGACGCGCGAGAAAACGACGTCACTAAAAGCTTTTACTCCACCTGTGTTGCCGCATCGAAACTCCGTAGCGCAAAAGCTCGCGTATGTGTGGCTACACGTGCGAGATGGGTATGAGGCCCCCCGCGCGTCTCTAGATGCTCCCACGTCCCAGAGTTTCGAAGTTCGGTCCTCGCTCGACCATCCCGAATTCAGGGATTCGCCATGTTCTCCAGCCCGATGGAACACGGACGACCCGATGCAACGAGACTCGAGGAACACCGAGAGTGAAAGAGACCTGATGATTGGAAGAGGAAGAAAATGGGCGAAATGAAAAGAGAGGGATGATAAAAAAAATAAAAATAAAATATAAAAAAGAAGCGAGAAGGGAGTGAGAAGCGTGAGGAATCGGGCGAGGCTGTGGTGGGAGGAAAAGGGGGGAGATTGGGGGCGAGACGCGAACTCTCTCCGCCCGGGAAATTGTTTTCGGTCAAACGGAGCATTTATAAGCCGTAAAAGACCGGCATCGCGTTCGGGCACCGAACGATCTATTAAACTTTTACGAGGCTTCCCTCGAAAAGCTTCAACCGACGGTATGTACATATATATATACGCACAGACACATAGACGTGTGTATATGTATTGTAGCTTTATACGTATATATAGATATAGATATAGATAGACGCATGTGTATTTTGCCTCGCGCACGGCGCACGCTGGTACAAGAGCTATTTCAATGGAGCTTGGCTGTCGATATGCGTGGTGGTTGCTGGACTTGCTGCCTCGATCCTCGTGTGTCGACCGTCACGTTTTCCCTCCGTTCCCAAACTCTCGCGGATGCGTCCGCGTTTATACCTATATACGTGTATCTATGTGTATAACCCGCGCATCTCCGCACTTTCACGTTATACATTCTTTATTCGAAATTTTCTCCCCGGATTATTACGATCGTTTCTCACGCTTTTGCACTCTCGTATATATCTCGGCTCATTCTTCGTTACGGGCACGTAAATGTATATATATATATGTAGGTGCTCGTGCTTTCGTTTATCTTTCTCGAGGAACGAGGAACAACGTAGTTATAGAGGGATGAATATTCCGTTTGAATAAATATAGGAAGGGAATAAGAGCGCGGTCTTTTGAAACATTGATTAAAAGATTTTTCCGTCGTCCGCGCCGTACTTACGATGACGTCGATATAAAAACGTTATAAATAATCGGATATCGATCGTGAAACGATTATCTTTGCATCGCGACGTTGAAAGAAAATATTTTTATAATTCCTCGTGATAAAATTCCACGACATGGAAAAAGACGTTTGGCCGTTATTGGCTGATCTCGTTGAGAGATACGTAACACACGTGTACACTTTCGTATATATGTATTTATAACGTTGATCGTATAGACCGATAAAAATCATTTCGGAAAATGTATAAAGCGATCGAACGAAATTCTCCACCCGATCGACGATAGCCAAAAGAATATATAGAAATATGTGTATATATTTCGTAGAGGCGGTTCGAATCTCTCTCGGTTAGACACGGTTGGAACTCGATGGCCCGATAATCGAGGACAAAGACGTTACAGCGAGAAGTGGAAAAAGATCGCTTTCTTATCTCGACTGCTAACTTTCGGGCATATTGCTCTCTTCGAATCGTGTGAAATTATCGCTACGTGGTACAATGTGTGGAGTATTTATTTCTCGTATCGGCAATTTTTATCGATGATTAGGCTTTTAAACGGTGAATTATTTCTACGCGATGATAAGGCGACGGGTACGATGCCGGCAACAATTCCTTTCACGCTGATTAATTCGATTCTCGAAACTATCTTCAACGAGTGACGAATTAGGTCGAGTCTATCGACGAATCATAGAACAAAATGATAATGCGGTCAAACAAATATCATGCATCGATAATTCGATGAACGTACGTTTCCAATTTAACACGGTTCGACAATTATTCTCGATTAAAATGGAAAAAGAACGTTCTATTTATCTCGAGGTAATTATTACTCGTTATTCCGTCATAAAGTGTAATTACGAATATTTTTTTTTCGTTAAATCCGAATTCCGTCCACCCCTGGAGTCCGACTGATATAATTTTACTTTCTCTGTAAAAACGCAACGTTCTCGTTTCAACCCCCCTGTGGCCTCGGAACTTCACGCTGTAATTGTAAATTGTATCCTCGGCGAAATATTACATCGGTGAGAGGTGTTGAGTAAAAATTTGCCCGTTTTCGGTCATGGGTACGAGTGAGAACGGGCGAAATAAATTTCGCGGCCTGACCCTCTGCCTTCTCACTCGCTCTCTCTCTCTCTCTCTCTCTCTCTCTCTCTCTCTCTCTCTCTTTCTAGTTCGCTCAACACTTTTCGTACTCGTGTATTGCCGCTGTTGGAGAAAGGTCGCTGCTTCCTGGTCGTCGTCGTCGTCATACGGAGAGGGAGAGAAAGCTAGATCGAGACGGAGAGCAGCGCATGCAGACGAAAGAGCATAGGGCACACACGAACATAGACAGAGAGAAACAGAGAGAGAGAGAGAGAGAGAGAGAGAGAGAGAGAGAGAGAGAGAGAGAGAGAGAGAGAGAGAGAGAGACAGAGAGACAGTGAGGAAGAAGGAGAGAGAGTAAAGGGAGACTCGACCGTCCAACTCTCCGTGCGCGCGTAATGAACTTGTGAATATTTAGTGGGGTAATTGCCCACCACCGGCGGAGCGCGCGCGGGCCAGGGCAACCACCGCTGGTGTCTGCTACCACCGCTGCTAGCGACGCACCAGTTCCCTCTATATACAGGGTGTGCTCGCAAAATCCGAATGCAAAGCCAATATCGAGCGAAGCCACTTGTGCCCTCACCGGTAGGTATAGTACATCGGGACTTTCCCAACGGTGCTGATATACACACAGTTCTACTTCTATATATATATATATATATATGTACATATATATTTATTCCACAAGAGCACTTCCTCTCCTCTCTAAATTCTAACTCTCGCGAGGGTGGAGAAACTGCTGTACCTCCGGTGCGGCCTCTCCCTCCGCATCCTGTCTCTCTCTCTCTCTCTCTCTCTCTCTCTCTCTCTCTCTCTCTCTCTCCCTCTCTCTTACTGTTGTAACAGCTCTTGCACAACGTAAATCCAGCAACAGCGGGGACAAAACGTGCCCCGACCTCGGTACCCTATCGATAATTCGATTTCGCCTAAGCGATAGAACGAGAGAACGCCGTGAAGGTATTAGGTTATAACAAAGGTACGACCAACGTTGTTGGATTTACGCCAGGCATTCGAATTACAACGTTATACGAATGAAAGCCATATACCTACTACCTCTCGTATCTATAATATAATTATTATCATGGATAATTAATGATAATTAATGAATCTATTATTATCGAGATAATGATATTTGTCGTTGTAATTATAGTTTTATTCGTCCAGAGTGCATTGCGTATATGATAAATAATTATGACGTTTTTTGTACCATTGCGTCGAGCTTTGAAAAATTAGCATGACCCAGTTCGCTCAAAATGTAAATGGAATGAAACCGGTTGTTATGACTCCGTAATTCGGAATAATACGTATCATTCTCCATTACTCGAAAACTCTTCGTTTTCTATTTTTCGTAGATATTACGAATAATTATTTACGCATTATGTCATGTTTAATATTTTCCGTATTTATGGAAATTAGCCCCTATATCCATATAGCCAGCGCTACAATATTTCCGGTAAGGTTCATTAAGTGCGAGTTATTTTTTTTATTTATTTTTTTTTTTCAATTTCGTAGCACATTACTCATTGCTACGTTCGCGTACGAGCTTTTACGTGATATTTCTTACCCGGTCTGAACTGTGTGTACGTGAAACTTTTTTTTTCTCTTTATTATACTTTAAAAAAGAAAAGCCACATCAACGAACAGGAAAAAGAGCTATCGCGTCAGTACCGAGGGGGAGGGGGATGAGGGTGGAAGAGGGAGGCTTAAATGAGAGGAAAAGAAAAAGGGTCTCGCGATCGACAAAGGGGCTCTCTCTCTCTCTCTCTCTCTCTCTCTCTCTCTCTCTCTCTCTCTCTCTCCTTGGCAATGTCCAGGACTAATGCAAAGGCCCGTTAGCCCGTTAGAGAAATCGTGCCACACACACTGCACCCTGTGGTGTACACACAATACAAATGTATATAGCAATACTCATACTAAATCGTTGTAAAGTTCTCGCTCTCTCTCCCTCTCTATCCTCCCTTCTCGCGGTCTGTGCCTGTATAATACCACACGAGAGAGTGATTAAAACCGATAATACCACGGGCGTGTATAAAAATTACCAGGCGAGTAATAAATGGGCGTGTCACTAGGAGACACGCAACAAAACTGCAATCGTCCTATACGTATATGTACTAAACGTGAGCTTACCGATTTTTCTCCCTCTCTCTCTCTCTCTCTCTCTCTCTCTCTCTCTTTCCCTTTCGTGATGCTTTTGCCAAGTATGTGTGTATTTCGTATACGTACTAGGTAAAACTTGTATGGGCAAAGTCAAAACGAAGAGTAAAATAGGAGCAACGTAAAAGAGAGAGAGAGAGAGAGAGAGAACTTCGTCGCCTTAGAGTTCTTTGCACGCCATCCAAGCATTTTATAATCGTCGTGGCGAGCTTGTTGCCTCCTCCACGTACTCTCTCTCTCTCCCTCCCCCCCCCCCCCCCCCCCCGCCCTCCATTTTCGTTCTCTATCAGCCGCTCAACCCTTGCGGAAAAATGTCCAGCTATTAATTTTCTCCCTGGCCGGCAACTGCCCTGCAGCGAATGCCCAAACCTCGAGAAACCCCGCACGGTCGACTGGTGTATAAATATATATATATATATAAGTTTATACAGCATCAACTATGGGTTCAAACTCGTCGAGAACGTATAGTCCGTGTCCATGCAGTTTCGAGACGAAAGCACGTTTTTTTTCTTCTGTTTATCTTTTTTTGTTTCTTGTTTTTTTTTCCAAATCGAACCTGATTTCTCGTCGTTTCGCTTTGCCACGTTCTTCGTGTCGTGATTTATTTTTTTCTTGCGAATTTTCTAGTTCGACGAAAACACAAAATGACTCAAACGAGGGCGAATACATATACACGTATATATATATATATATATATATATATATATAATGGGAGCAGAAGGCCATTTCGTCTTTACCAGAGAAAGACGTCGATAGGTGGAAGAGAGTTTTTCCATTTATAATCTATCTCTCGCTGCTTCTACAGTGGCACGTATACATGTATACAGGAACTTGTGAAAACGAGGGTTGAAGCCCTCGCCAATCGGTTTCCAATTTGCTAGCAGAATGGTATTCCATTAAAATTTTTTCGTTCCCTTCCCTTAATGCTCTACCTGCAACTCTACGTGCACTTCCTTTGGCAACCGTGAGGCGGGGGAGGGGGGGGGGGGGGCTAGCGTTTCGGAATATTACTGTATGTAGTGTAAGTTCTTCGCGAAAGAAAAGCGCATACCAGACACGAACTAGGGAGACATAGAGAGAGCAAGCGAGTGGGTAGATGGCAGGAGGGGAGGAGGATGAAAGAAGACGAGACCAAGAAACGAGGTGAAAAAAAACGTGTCAAAGGATAAAAGCTGGATAAGGAATTCGAAAGCGAGAGCGAGAGCGCAAGAGCTGGACGAAAAAGCTGCGAGGCAAGAGAGCGAGTGACTGAGTCGTACCGATAAGAAAGTCTCTCGATCCGTTTCTCGACTCTCCGCGCTTTCTCTTTTCCTTCTCTCTCTCCCTCTCTCTATATACGTATATATATGACGTTTTCGTCTCTGCCTCTCGCGTCTTCGACGCTTCAACCCGAACTCTTCCGCGTCTGTATACCTCTGCGTACGACGATTCTCATCCCCGATGGTGTCGCGTATTTTCCCTCTTCGCGCCTTTCACCCTCTCTCTCTCTCTCTCTCTCACGCTCTCTCTCATTCTCCATTTACCGCGAGAATGCGACATTAACCGGCGTCGAGCCAAGGCCCTGTACTACACAGCCACTGCTTGCTACTACCACTACACATCATGTACACTATATATATCGTTGGCAAAGTTGCGAGAGCGAAGCTTTCGAAAAGCGAGGGTGGAAAAGAGAGCGAGAGAGGGAGAGAGAAGAAAGAGGAAGAGGGCCGAAGTAGAAACGACGAGAGAATAAGGCCGACAGACTGCAGCGCGGAAGCATTGAGAGGAGGCACACCGAGAGAGCGAGAGGCATTGAGCCTCGAACGAAATAGGGAATTTAAGTGTCGCTGGCTCTGATGAGATCTCCCTCGTCCCGGCCTCCTCCTCAAGATCCACGTCCCTCCTTTCTTCTTTCTCATCTTCTCTCTCGCTCTGACGCACTTGCCCCCCACTCCACTCCAGCCACCTCCTTCGTCCTGCTCCTCTACTTTGCGCGCGATACACGCCAATCCCTCGGGAATCCTGAGAGTCCTCTACTTCCAGCCTCGAGATTCTTCGCCTCTCTGATACATCACACCCTCCAACTATATATATATAAATATACGGGATATTGCATTATCATTTTTCGACTTTACGGACCAATTCGGAAATCGAGCGTGTCGTATAGTTCGTCGTTCGTCGACGAGGATCGATCATCGTTCGGAAGAACTAACTATCAAAAGCTACTACGTAGCTTGATCGAGGATACGTCGTTTTTTCTATCAAAGCTCGACGATAAAATGAAATTGCGAGAGCAAATGATGATTTAGAAATAGGCACGCATTTACGAGAAACCTTTTAATTTTCGTTTCGCTATTGTCGTGATAATGTTAGCCAAGGGTCAGATATAACGGTGTTCCGACGACGAATTATCGCACATCCGCTCTATCCGAGAATTGCACCTACATTGAAATGTATTCATCCGTCGTGATTCGATAACACATCTCAAGTGCGTGCGCGGGAATAGAGCTGAGCTCTCTCGTGTGTGGATTCGATCTAGAGCGAAGTGGATATTCACGGCATCGACGTACGGCCAATTGATTTCGTACAGTATCTACTCTAGTTATATATATATATATATATATATATATATATATATATATATATATATATATATATATATATGTATATATATATATATATAGATAGATAGATATATATATGTATATCTGCAGCACTCGTCTGGAGTACCGATGATATGTCAAGAGTCGTGCCCACCACGCGGAAACCCCAAGTCCAGTGCACTATATATCGCAAATTGACATACACGTACACACGCGCATACTCTCGATCCGGAAATCACACTCTAAGAGCAAATGTTGACCGATACGCAATGACCAAGTAGAGATCGACGGAATTGGAGAACGGAATTATAATTCGAATCGATTATTATACTCAGTTCGAACAACATACTTTCGTATCGTAATAAGTATATCGTCAAAACTCGTGATCAATTTTTCATAAATTACAGCCAAGAAAAAACGAACGTTAATAACAATAATTTTGTTGATTTTTATTTTAACAAATTACTTCGTAATACATCCATTTGACGTATTATTTTCATCAATTTTATTGTTCGCCGTAACGAACGACAAAGCGCGATAAGAAGATACGGTTGAAAAATCATTGAACAACGGAAAATGGGGATAATACGGTTCGTTTGAATATCAAATAATACGAGGATAATCGGAAAGAGCACGTCCACAGTGAACTCATCTCGCATGGGATAAAGTCCGTGAGGGGGAATGCATCGGATTTATAGCGTGTGTACGCGGGACATTGGATTTCAGCCGAGGCTTCTAAAATGAGAGCTTCCAACGGATGTATATGCATATATATATATGCGACGTATATAAGTATATACAACAGCATGACTATATAGAATATTCTGTATGTGCCAAATGGGAATATTCCTGTATACTAGTCATACATATATATATATATATATATATATATATATATATATATATGCGTACTATATTACGTTCCGTGTGAGCGAGATGCACACTAAGACTTAACCGAGCACGACGATACTACTCTAGAACGCTGCCTGTTAAGCTGTTACGGTTAAATTGCAGCGAGAAGGTAGATAGGTAGGTAGTCGTAGAACCTGGACGAACTACAGACATGTACTTATATATATATATATCGGTGTATACATCTAAATGTCTATAAACATATACATATATATATATATAAATGTATATACGTATATATGGGTGGATAAATATATATTTGTGTGTGCAGTATAATATATAGGGATGGAGATATACGTTCTAGAAGGAGCGGAGAGATATACGCGATCTCGGGGCGCACATTTTGCCTTCACGCGCCCAGAGAGACGCCGCGACGTATTTCTCCACGTATTTCAGTCGTAAAGACGGGTTAAGGCACGTCTAACTTACCGAGTAACATATACGGATTAAACGTAACGCATACACTGTCTGCGACTCGAGAGACTACGTACACGGTTACGGGGTTATATACCACGAGGATCGTACTGCGAGACCATACATAAGGGACAATTAGAGAAGATACGGTGCCGAAATATTTACACTCGGCTAAGAAAATTTGCTCGAATTACATGAATAAAGTGAAAAGAAATACACTCGTTCGTTTATTACGGAATTCGATCCGATTTTAAGCATGAATATAGGATTCATCGAAAGACTTCCGGTTCGAGGGTGAAAATCTTAAGATCATATTCGAATCGAATATAAATGATTGAATCGGAGATTGGGAATGAGGAACGCGTGGCTGATCATAAGTCGGTGATAAAAGAGGTGGAAAAAAGAAAGGTGAGGTAGAATTGAGAAGTCAAAAAAAAGAAGGGAGAGAACATCGAAGATGTGAATGAACGTCGGAGTGTCGGAGACAAAGTGTGTGTGTGTGTATGAGAGAGAGAGAGAGAGAGAGAGAGAGAGAGAGAGAGAGAGAGGTGGGTAGGGATAGGATCGAGAGTAGAATGAAGGTTCTCTGATGGCGAAAGCGACTTCCGCGATAAAGGACTCTCTTTTCACTCGAATACAGTACTATGGGTGACTATGTATGTGTGTATATATATATATATATATCATAGCATACGCTATAAACGGCTCTATGGAAGCTATACGTCCCAAAAGGATAATGAAAAAAGCTTATATACGTTCGCGAGTTTTAAGTTGAAAGGGAAGAAGATAGAAGAAAAAAAAGTTCGCGGTACAACGGTAGGAAGGAAATCGTCGAGTCGAAGGAAATAATCGATTGTCAGTACGGAGAGGGTGAAAATATAAAATAATAATAATGATAATAATAATAATAATAATAATAATAATAATAGACGAGATAAGAGTTCATTCGTTGAGAGGATTGATTTAATCGAAAATCGACAATTGATTAGTTTAACAACATGATATCGTATGATTTCGAGTATATCTCGCGCTGCTCGACGATCGTGGGATCGTCAAGCAACGCGGACGTGCCGCTCGATCATTCATAATAATATTTAACAGGATAATCGTAATTCTTATTAAGGTAGAAGTTCATTGCCCCATCCGTTGGCGGTGCAGTTGGCCGAAGCGGGCCAGTCGCAGACCAAAAGCTCGGGGTTGAAGTGAAGTCCTTTGGGACAATGCATGAGGATCGGCTTGAAACCTTCGCAGATGTAAAAATTTCCGCAGTCCTTGGGATCCGGAAGGATAACGGCCCAGTCTTCCTCGCTCGGGGGTACATCGCAGTCAACCGGTGGATTGGTCACCGGTGCTTCGGAAGTTTCCTGCGCCACGACCACGGCAACGAGGCAAACGAGAGCGACGATAGCTGAAGAATAATCGTGAGAAAGTTGAGTGGTCGATAAAACTTTCGCGATCGAATCTCGTTAACGAAAATCAAAGATTTATCACTGCTTGTTGAAATTTCACGTGGACGTATTTAGATCGGATTTTTTCGTCGGATAAATTACGATCGTCATTTTTCATTAAGAATTGAAGAAAAAAACCACACATGAGCGAAAAAAAAAGATCATTCGCTCAGTTATAAGAACGATATGAATTATTCACTGGTCGATGAAGATCGTACGTTCGAAAATTATTTATCGTGATTTTTTTGTAATGTGTGAGAATCGACGCATAATTTCACCGAGGTAATCAAGCGAATATCGTAGAGAATTGAAAATTGTCACTGTTTTTTCGTCCGAGCCGCGTTAATTCGTTTAAATACGAAAGTATATAAAATCGCGGAAAACTTCAATCACTCGTAAATCGTATCCGCTTACCTTTCATTTTTATCGCGAGGGTGTAATACGAATTTCGTAGAATCAAAATTTTGTTAAGGAACCGGTACTCTTGGTCTCTTGCTTAAACTGAACGGTGTCGGACGTCTTTATATACTCGAATGTGCGCTCGCTGAAAATTTCTTATCACGACAAATATTCTTTGTATTATTCTTATCATTGCGCCAGTTTGATCGTGACAACGCAATAGATCAATGTATATCATCGACGTTTACCCGATAGCCGAGGTAACGTCCGCCATCGTCATCGCGCGACTCGATAACTCGATCGCATGGAATTCCGCGCGATCTTTAAGCACCTGGCAAGAAAAAAAGTTTTTTCAAACGTCTAACTGCTTAAAAAAAATGTTGACAACGACATCGTGAGTCATTACCCCGGATAAAGTGTCAAACTATTCTGAACAAATTGGACTCTCTTATATAACTACTATATATAGAATACTCGAACAAACTTTATGTTCAATTAATATAAACCATCGTTAATTCGACTCAATGTTTCTCGAATCGAACATACGTTTAGCTGAATCTCGTCGTTTGAACGAGAACGGTGACATCTATGGTCAAGTAAATAATATTTCTTTTTAGCATCATGACAAAAAAAATAGAAAAAAAGTTTGCCAGAATTTATCGTGAAAAAAAAATACGTTAACATTTATGAGAAAAATTTAATAATTTAGTCAAAAGCTTGAAATAATCCGGGAGTATTTCGTCGTAAAATTATTACGACTGGCTTTGTTGAAATTTCGATCACGGTCCATTTCTGGCCATGACCATCCGGTTTGGATATCCCAGGCATCAGCTATTGCCACGTCGTCAACTCTGCCCATCCTGCGCTCGCACTTCCGTGCTTCCGTGTCCTCGCATCCTCGAAGAGTATACGACGACGAAGATTGGGCAATAAGAGAAGACCTGGCCTGACACTCGGACAATGCGAAGCTGCTGTCGCGTTCGGTTCCTGGTTATGGCGGGTGCACAATGCCTATTGTCGGCCTCTTCCTCTTCGCGCTCTCTCAGCCCTCACCCTTTTGCCATTTCCCACCGACCCATTCAGCCATACGCCGAGCACGAGAGCATATACACATTACAAAAGTGTGATATAGGATCCGTGTGCGAATATAGTAAACGATTTTCGAAGAAAAATGGAACGAATCGCTCGTATAACACGAAAGTGTGAAAAAAAATAAAATAAAAAATAAAAAACAAGAAACGGAGAATGGAAAATCAGCTCAATATCGATAAAATAACGTCTCTCGACTTCAGTGGGATACAAAGAAATTGCTTAAAAAAGATGAAGCTCGCGTCGTCTTTGTTTTTTTTTTTTTTAATGGAATTGAAATTGAAAAAATGCAATTATAATTTGTTCGTATGAAATCCATCGGACACGCTTCTCAATCGAAAAGTTGTATCTTCCCTACGAACATCTTCCGGGTAAATTCCTGCTTGAGAACGTCACTGATGAGTGATCAACTACCGGTAACTTTATTCAAGGTCCTAAATAACGAGGAAGGGAAGACGGAAAAAAATAATAATACGGGAGATAAAGCGCTTATTTTTCCTGGCTCTGTCTCGCTTCTTGTTCATCTCTCCGAGCTTGCGTCGCGGTCGTCGAGAGACGACGACCGGAGGTTTAATAAATTTGCTCGACGACGAGAGGCGCGGCAAAAGTTTCCAGTTACCAAGACGATGAATATTTTAAGGTTGTGCGCGCGCCCGCGCGCCATTGGCCAAGAGGAAGAGCGCGCGGGACTCTCGTTGCTCTCCCTCGCGCGCTAGGGGTCGTATAATTAGCGGTTAAATTCAAATTTCGGATATTACGGAAAAAGTTTTGTAAACGAGAGAGTTTTTTCGTGTGGATAAAGAGAAGAGAGAAAGTGTACGAAGAATCTTACGAAGGGTGGAATTCTTTTTTTTCCGCCACTCTCACCCCCTAAACTCTCGTCTTCGTACATCTTTTTCAGAGAACCCCTCGGACGTCGGGGCTTGCCAACGGATACGCGCGATATAATCCTTTAAGAATTTTTCTCCATGATTTTATTCGCATAAAAGTCCGAGAATTTTGAGTATTTACGAAAGATTAAAAAAACCGTGTCAACAATGAGGAAGATCGTTCGAACGAAAGCCAAGTTTTAAGAATTTTATACGCGAATAATTATTCAAGATTATTCTTTGAAATATAAAATTGTAGTTTGATTGTTTTAAGAATAATTATTCAATAACTTTCGTCGTAAGATGAATAAGATATTTTTGTTCGTACGGCGATCATCTCTGAAATTCGAGGAGTATCCTTAAGGGGTAGAAGTGGCGCAAAACGAGACGTTGGCTTCGATATCTCGATTATTCGGAGAATTTCTTCGAATACTAATACAGGAAAGAGCACAGTGAGAGGGACGAGCTTTCGGCATTTAGCGGTAAGGGATTGCCAGAGTAAAAGGGTGGAAGGAGGGAGACAGGAGTGAGAGCTCGCACCACACGCCTAGCCATATTGGCACACACGCCGTCTGCATTTTACGGCCCGTATTCAGCAATTTTGCATATTCTCTCGTGTGTGAAACTCTGAATTCGAATCCCTAAGTGTGTGTGAGTGAGAGAGAGAGAGAGAGAGAGAGAGAGAGAGAAAGAAGTGTCGGTGCGAGGGTTGGCTTTTTCGACTCACTCCCTGTATTCTACGTGCTCGTTTCTCGCACGATATCCGCCTCCATTCCTTCTTCTACGAGATATATTATTAGTATTACTGTAAGAGAGAACCCGGAAACATACGATTTACTACGCAGAGATTCGTCGGGCAATATAATTCGAAAAGTACTTTGTCGAATAAAGACATTAAAGATTTATCCGTATCCGTTACAATAACGAAATAAATATCTTCCAAATAATTCTTAATTATACGAATAAATCATTTTCCAAAATAAACAAACATTTACTTATTAAATATAAAATATGCATTATTTCGTTAAAAATACTTTGTCGAAACATTTCGTCTTTGAATTCAAATCGCAATGACCTCTTCTAGAATTATCTTCGTTGATTACTCATCGATCGCAATCGATTAAAAACCCGCGATATCTATTCGCAACGTTACCAACCTCGAATCGATCAAAAATAATGTCAATTTTCTTCCCGAACGCTTGACTACTTATCCAAAAGTAAACAATATTAAATGTTTCACCAGATAAGAAATATTGTTCGGCGAACTTTCATGAAACACCGGATTCTTTATCGAATTATCGTCGTCGCCAATCGGACCTTCGATCGAGCTCGAGCGTCAACTTCGAATCGCGACGTTGTACGAATAATACGAGACGTATACAGATATATAAATGCGTCATATCTACCTACTTGACGCACCGAGTTCTTCCTGCATCGCGATAAGATAGATAGCGGAGAACAGTGTGTATGTGCCTGTGTATGTGTACGCTTGCCCGGAACACGATTTATCTCGGGCGACGTCCTTGCCCAGAACGCGTATAATGTCGACCCGAGGGTGCGAGACGAGGAAAGGGGACAAGGGAAGAGGAATAGTCCCGACGTGTCATACGCGAAGTAAGGGAGTGGGAGAGTGGAGGACGCGGGGCCCGGAAGGATACAGTCTCGCACAACGGAACGGTAGGTCTCTATGGCACGCATGTACGTTGCCCGATTGGAGGTGAACGGTACAGCTAGTAACGGTACTCCCGTAGTTCTGTTGTTCACCGTTGGATAATCGAAGCGATAAGGGTACAAGCTCGCACACTCGGGCCAACTCTCGAGGTATCCGCCGGCTTGTCCACTGACAAGTTCATCTCTCCGTACTATATCTTCGTTTATGCATATGTGCATATATGTATAGGACGTTCCGATCCAACTCGACGAATTCACGATCTTCGCCCTCATTTTTGTTTTATCTATCTTCGTTACGAATCTCGAGATTCAATTGTTCTACAATTTTCGTAGTGACCGATGTCGCTTGAATCTTTGTCCATGATTTATCGTAGAGGTTTGATATGCGAAAGGAAAATGTCGGAATGAGAAAATTCGGACTGGAACGACTCCTATGTGTTTCTGTATTATATATATATATATATATGGCAAAGTGAAGCGTACAGTGGAAGTAGATTAGGTTAGACTGCATAACGGAGGCTGACAATCCTTGGGCAGAAATCGTCGTTGAGGATCTTCACCCGCACTACGATGATAACTTACGTTGTTACAGCTAAGCGCGTTTGTGTGCGTTCTAGATGCTTCCATTATCGTAGTTCGGTATACGGAACATGTCGTCCCCGTGACTCTTCGTAATCTGGTCCCTCGTCTCGTAACGGGAAGAGAGAAGAGAGCCTCGAGGTTTCTCCTTCTCGAGACGAAACGTGGACTAATTTAAGACCGAATTACGTAGACAGGAGAATATAATAATAACGCGTTTCGATATTCAACAACGGCTGTCACGTGTCCCTCGAAACGGATATTTCGTTTCCGTCTTTACGAATTTATCCGCGAATGAAAATATCAACGTCGTCGGTGATGAAAATATCTTCGAGCGATGACGAGATCCACTCGATGTTTTACAATAATGATCATGCTAGAAACCGCGAAATAACGATAAATCGTAGCTAGGATGACTTCGAATGCGGCATATGTTCTCCGCGGTAAGAGAGGATATACGTCCGACGAAGGAGAAAAGAAAAGCAGAAGACGAAAAAAAAAAAAGGAAAAACAAGTTTACCGAAGTTTCGACGCGATTCTACGCCGCTGAGTTCACTACCGGTTTTTCATGAAGAGAAAAGTTCGAGAAGGCGTCTTCGCACTGCGTGCATGACGAAAGAAAAATGGTAGCTATAGTGCCATCTACGATACGGTAGTCTCGGCGTGTATACGAGATAAGCTGTAATACCGAGACACACTGGTGGCGCCCTCTGTAGCACGCGAAAAGTACCGAGAAACTCGGAAAGGGCGAGAAATAAAGCGAGCTCGTGGTAGAGAGGTCTTCGAGTTAGGAGTGTGGAAGGGGTCGAGGAGGGTGGTGGATGAGACACAAAGAGTGGGGATGAACTTTGCGATTCAAGTTTCGCTCGAGCTTTTGGCCTTTGAGCGCGAGGATCGCGTATAGACCTAAACACGACATAGCCCCAGTTTTTTGAATAAAGCTGTGTGCCAGCGGGGAGAACGAGAGGCAGACGAAGGATGCGAAGAAGGATGCGAAGAATGTACAAGGGGATTGCGAGAATGGTGGAAAGATCGGTGAAAGCCGCGGGAAGAATAAACTCGAAGATAAGCACAGACACACCAGGTACGGTGAGAAAAGATGTGAAGTGAGACCGCGTGGAAGACGACGAAGGAAGGAAGGAAGGAAGGAAAAGGAGGGAGTCGAGAAACCTAGGATAAGAAAATGCATAAAGTGAACGAATAAGGAGATGCCTAACTACCTGTATATAGCCACAGTAAAACGCATAGATACACACACACACACACACACACACACACACACATATATATATACCTCTGTGTTTCATCGTGTCTACGATTCTACGTTCTTGTACTTCTTCTTATATATATATATAAGTAATGTAGAAACGAGTGTACAAGAACGTAGAATCGTAGGCACGATGAAGCAGAGAGAAGGAGAGAAAGTAGAGAATGTCGACAGGAATGAACGAAGAGAGTTGCAGGGGGGAACAGAGATAGAGCTCCACGTTTAAAATCTTTTGTTTGACTCATTCCTCATAGCCGGAGGCCAGGCACGACATAATTCACCGACGATAATCCAGCGAAAGGATATGACGAAAGGGCTCGAACGATGCTCTTTGCACCTGACAGTTCCTTGTGAAAAACTTCGTCAAAGCTTTCGCGAAGAAGTAAGAAAACAAAAATAAAGGAAAAAACGATAGCGAAGTTATATCTCGATAACGTTTTCGGTGCGATCCTGGTAAAATCCTGGTAAAATTAACCGGTGAAAAAGCGAGCTTTGGGTGAAAATTAATCGTCGAATGGTCGACAGTGCCACCCCTCTGCCCCTCTATTTTTTAATATCATACTTTTTTTTTATATCGTCGCTATTATCCTTATTATTTTTTTAACAATACTTAAACCACCCTTACCGGTTACTAATTGATGCAGCTTCTATCATTAAAACGTGCTTGTCGTGTGTTAAATACAAAAAGATGGAAAAAAATGTTTACTTTACATATATATACGTATATAATAGCGCCGGAAACGTCGAGTTAACCGTGTCGCGAATCGAGCAAGTCTTCGCATTAGCATTCCCGCTCTCGGCGTATACGTTTGGGGATAGAGGGAGAAAAAACTCGGCGGTATCACCGTGACAGGGAGGAAACGAACGCCCGTGAGAGAAAACGACGGAGAGAGAGAGAGAGAGAGAGAGAGAGAGAGAGAGAGAGAAAGGGAGAGAGGGATGAAGAGTAATATAGGGGTCGGCGCTGGCACGGCTGGTGCATCCGCGGAGGCTAACTACGCCACGGGGCTTGTGGGAATTGAAAATAAACCGTGAGCGCATATCGTGGAACGCCTGTACAACGCCTACCTTATATTACAAACCTATATATACAGATATACATAATATACCTATATACATATATATAAATAAATATATTTATATATATATATATATATATATAAATAAATATATTTTTATATATATATATATATATATATATATATATATATGTGGATGGGTTCTTCGTCCCATACACGTTAACGAGAAGCTTTAAAGTCGCGGAGAGGGGTTGAACGATCGTAGTGTGGATGCAGGGAAGTGTGTCAGACGAGACGCGGAGGACGTAAAGGGCTCGAGTAGACGAGGATACGAGTACAGACACAGGCAGGGAATAGAGGGAGAAAACGATAGAGAAGAAAGAGAGGAAAAAAGAGTGAGAGAGCGACAGAAGGGTGAAAGAGCAGAGGGGATTTGGGGGGTGAAAGAGTGAAACAGTATATAGAGGGTTGCACGGAAAGTGCTCGGAAAGTTTCTGACCACAGCACCACTGCGCCCTCTCGGTGGTCATCAGGTATTTATGAAGAGCTCGTGACGCACGACGACTGTATCCAACCTGAGAGAGAGAGAAGGGTGCGATAGTGTGTGCGAGAGAGAGAGAGAGAGAGAGAGAGAACGAGCTAAGCACGATGTGTCCCTTGTGCTACCATCGTACCATGTATCGTTCGAAAATATGACTCTCTTCCATCCCCACCTTCCTCTCTGACTCTGGTTAACGAGAGGGGAAAAAATGGAAGTAAAGTGAAAAAGGGTAAAAGCGCAGACTAGGTACGCGGAGACTATACGAGTATCGCACGGAAGAGCAAAAGCCATGTAGGAGAGACCGGGTATATGATGCTGGTACATCGTTTTTCAAGAACTACGACGGGGAAACTCTTCTCCACTCGTCATATACCAGAAGTCGTAATTTCCACGCGCGTACATAAACGCCAGTTCGGTGACAAAATCTCGACGATTCTTTTTTTTTGCCTCGACCGCTCGAGATAAACCATACTCGTACGTAGCTGGATTCTGTGCGATTTAACCGGTAATGACGCAATTACGTTACATCATTTTTGCACAAATATTTAAGGACTTGCCTATTTTTAATTCTTTTTATTATGATACATTTCTTCATTAACTCGTATCAGTAACGAACTGTCTCGTACAACGATACGATAAGTTTTCAGAGAATTTAGCGATTAATCAGGAGGATCGAATTTACATATTTGTGAAAATTTAATTACGACGAAATATTTAGAAACAAAATTTTGGGTAAAAATAATATTCGATTAATGGAATAATTTTCAATAATTCTCAATATTATTAATAGATCAATATATTTAATAGGTGTCGATGATATTTCGTTTTTCTTTTCTTTATTTTGGTGAGTTGTAATTTTATATTAAATTTTTCAATTACATCGTTTTAAATCTTTTTTTTTTTTTCATCGCAGCAACTCCGTAAAACCGTGTTCTTTCTTTATATTTAACGTAGGCATTAAACTATTATCGCGAGCTGCTCAAGGTAGCAATGTATATCTTGACAAGCTTGTAATCATCCTTCCTAGGCAAGACGAAACCCTCACAGAAATTCTGGTACAAAGTACCTAGATGTATCCGTAAGACCGTGCTCAGACTTTCGCGATTCTCGCTCCTTCGTTCTACCCTATTTCTCTCTCTCTCTCTCTCTCTCTCTCTCTCTCTCTCTCTCTCTCTCTCTCTCTCTCTCTCTCTCTTTCGCTCTCTCTTTCTCTATCGCTCTCCCTTGTCCTCAACCCACGCCATGGCAGCCATCTCGCGCACGCCCGCAGGGCTCGTCTGTTCGGGTACTGCATCAAAGAGATCCATTAATATGATTAAGAAAAGATGGGCTCCCAGTATCCCGTGAACTGCAAGCTACAAGTAATGGCAAGAGAAAGAGAGAGAGAGCGAGAGAGAGCGTCTCGTCTGCGAATACGTGGCTTTGCCTCGGCATCCTCCAGAAACGCCGGACCGCGTCCACTGTTTTCACGGAATACACAAGAGAGACGAGAGAATGGGAAAGAGAGGCGAGTTTTGAATCTCAAGCAAGACCCCCAAGAGAAAGCGAGCAATCCTTTGTTCCAAATTATTCCCGACAGTATGCAAGACTCGAATAACTTCTCCCGGGATTATATTATTGCGTGCAACAAATATGTACACCGAGGTATATATTTGGTGAATAAGACACGCTTATTTGGTTATTCGTAATACCTCGAGTATCCGTCGACGATAATGTACAACAGTACTCGTGACAAAATGAGATTTCCAAAACTTCGAAATTCTATCGACGCGACGTTGAAATAAAATATGTTTAAAAATTGACATAAAAAAAATGCATCGTTTATTGTTATTCTTATTTTCCGACTAAAATCAATATCCCGCGAGTATAAAAATATATAAAGATTTTTTTTTTAATTGAATTTTTTATGTTTCGAATAAATTTATTTCTTCGAGCGTAGGTCGCTCGATTTTGAGTACAACTCAAAATCGAGTTGGTCGTAAAAGAAAAAAGATCTTACGAGAATTCTTGACGAATACAGCGTATCGAACCGGAAATGAGTATATATAACTCGAGTTTAGTAATGAACGTCGTACAAACGTCCTCGAGGCATCTCTATTAGATTGTACAGTTGAACGAGAGATCTATACGAGAACCAAGTGCGGCAAAAGAGAATAATCGCAATCGAGTTCTCGTTTCGGATAATTAAAAACGTCACTGGCAGGCAGTGCAGAAGCTCCTCCCGTGGATCTCGTAGCGTTCAGCTTTCTCTCTCTTTCTCAAGTGTCGAGATGGTATATATATATATATATATATATATATATATATATATATATAACCTCTCGAAATTTGCATAGCTGCTTGGGCGATGGTGAGAGCGAGCGCGCGAGCTCGGCGTTCGCCTGAAATATGGGCTTTTATTATTTTCGAAGTAGTTCGGGCCGTTAATCGTCCGGGAAAAGGCAGAGAGCGTTCTTTCTCTCCCTCTCTCTCTCTCTCTCTCTCTCTCCGTCTGGGGCAAAAAGGGGGATGAGATGGAAAATGACAGAGAAGAGAGGCGAAAAGAGACGCGGTAAGATATGGAGAGGGCTCTACGGGGTCGAAAGGAGAGGAGAAAGGCAATTTGTTCATCCGGTTAGCCGTGTGTCTTCTGTTTCGAACACGTTGAAATCACCGTAGCGTACAAGCACGCGAATGATTAATTTTTTTGCCAATTCGTGCATCCTATAACACCCAGAAAAAAAAAACAAAAAAAAATTAACTTACCCGCGATCGGTCCCAACAATTATTTTTCATTATTGATTAAAATCAAAATTCTTTCGGCGCAGCGATACGCGTTCGACGTATAGGTAAAAACTCGTACGTATTTGAGTGGTCGAAACGAGAATTCGCAGTTTATATAATCCAACCCAGCGTTCGATTCGACGGTAAAAATAAAAAAATAGAAAGAAAAAAAAACGTTTGACCTACGCGGATTGAATTACTCGAAACGTCGAGTGTGCGTCATAGTGGAGAATTTTCGGGGTGATCGCGAGTCGGGGATGAGGTTAGCGAATTCACCGAATGTGCACAGTCCTCTCTCTCTCTCTCTCTCTCTCTCTCTCTCCTCTCCACCCTCGTCGATTCGATCGCGCGCACTGCATACAGCAATTCGGGCAATTTAAAAAAATCAGTCCGCCGAGCTTACGCGTGCCACGGAGCGAAAATATCCCCCTCTCATCGACATATATATATATATATGTATATGTTCGGATGTTTTTTTCATTCGTTCATTCGTTCGTTCATCGATATCGCGCAATTCTCCCTCCTCTTCTCCCCTCCACCGCCCCTTTGCTCCTTCCACCCTCGCGCACGTCCATCGTGCCCGGACTACCAAAGCCCGAGATTACAATCGCGCGGGAGCGGGTAACGAGCAGAGGCAATACCAACGTGGTAGAGAGAATACACCAAGAGAGGAAGAGCCGAACGACGGGAGAGCAAAGCCAGCGCGGAGCTTCGGCGTGGAAAGCGGAAAGTTTCTAATGGCTCTCGTTCAGCTACGGCTTATCGACATCTCTATCCGGGAGCGTTTCGAAAATTCCCGCTGCGCCGCATCGCGCTCGTTCCCTCGCCGCCGCCACGGCCGCCGCCGCCGCCGCCGCCGCGGTCGAAGCTTTCCAGCTGCGATCAAACAACAACAACAACAACAACAACAGCAACAAGAGCAGCGCGAACGACCGCAACTACCACCGCATCGTCAACGCGCACCTAACGATCAGCCAACAACTGTTGCTCTTTATCGGCTAACAAAATAGAGCCGCGCCAAGTCCGGCCGAGCTCGTTCTCGCTTTCTATCTAACTCCGTTCTACTCAGCTTTTCGCTCGCGCTTTCTCTCTCTCTCTCTATCTCTGTCTCTCTTTTCATGTATCTTTTCACAGTTATTCTCCTCGGTCTCACTTCAGTTCCATCGGAACACCCCGAGGTATAAAACTCGAAGCCTCGGTAACCACCGCTCTAATCTTACCTCTCGACCGCTCGAATGGCGCGAGCATTCGGCTAATCGTGATTTCTGTTCCGTCTCGAACTTTCCTCGGGATACAAGCTCTAGATCTCCGTTTATACGAAAGAAGGAAAAGATTCGCGAAATGTTTCGACGATCGTAGGTCGTATCGAAAGAAAGGGCAGTTAACGAGTTTTATTGGACAATTTCGTGCGCTACGATAAGTTTGTTTTTGAGATATCGACGTAAGGATAATACATATTAACGAGAGATTTTGAAGAATCATAATTCTTGATTCGCTATTAATTAAATTATAAATATCGTCGGGAGTAAGATTTTTTTTTTATATTTAAAAATCACGGATTCAAAATTCGTACGCATTATTTTTCTTCGCATTATGTATTACTCTCTCGCGTTTTCTAAAATCGACGAATAGATATAGGCGCGAGACGAGAGAAACTGAGAGATCGTAGAGACGAGGGTGACTCGAAAAAACGTGCGAAAAAGCAGACCGGAAGAAACATATATGGCTGTGTTCCCCGCGGAGTACACGTGCAACCGCCAATATGCGCGATATTGGCTGACCAATGCGGAGAATATACCAGACATTCACCAACCCACATACACACACGGCGTGCTGCCTTTTCTTCGACGTTTCTCCGACCACCGTCGCCAACCACTACGAACCGAGCTACCCGACTACCCCCGGCCCATGCTGTTATTCCGCAGCGGGACCGATATAAAGTAGGGTTTTGATAAAGCGATGGCCGTCTCGGCGAGCGAGTGGTAAGGCGTCGTCTTCGTCCGTTTGCCTCGACGTCTATCGCACGTGTTCCATGTGTCGACGTGCGGCTCCTGCTGCGACCTCAAGAGGAAAAAGAGAGCGTGAGAGGGGGGTTTGTACGTGTTTCTTACTTTCTGCCACTCTTTCTCTTTCTCTCTCTCTCTCTCTCTCTCACTCTTTCCTTTATTCGTCTTTTTGCTATAACGAAACGTCCATCCCTCTCGCGTGCCGATGCAACGACGAAGAAAACCTCGAAGATTTTACCACTTCCCCTCGCGTCCGAGCCACCACGGATGTTTCCACTGTCGCACCCGATGCCCTTTCGATCTATTCACAGTGTGTAAGACCTATGATCGTTTCATTTCTTGCCACTTTCTTTTCCACGAAAGATATATTCTCTTTTCGAAAAAGATCGCGAAATTACAATATCACACCTTTTCGCGGTCAGCGTTTTTCTCTTTCGAAACTACGTGCGAATTCGTATAAACCCGTATATTGATATATATATATATATATCCTATATAGATGAAGACGAAGTTTGTAATATCGAGAGGAATTTACGTCGTCGAATTTACTTCTCACTCTCTCTCTCTCTCTCTCTCTCTCTCTTTCGTACTTTAATAGAAGACACGGTGGAAAGGGGAAGTTACGAATAGTCCAATTCGCAGATTCGCTCTCCGTTATAACTATATGTATTGCGTGTGCAGGAGGGCCGCGTGTGTTGCCTCTCTTCCCCAACGAGATTACGAATCAGCGGTTCTGCCGGGGATACGAAAGCTCTCATACGCTCTCATACGAGACTCCATACTTTGCTCACTACCACTTCGTACTTATTGTACAACATATATGTATATAAATAAATGTAAATGTGTCTCTGTGTGTATGCGTATACGTGTACATGTACCTATATAACGCTATATGCATATGTCTCGACCGTATAACTGAGAGTGCGGTCTCTGTAGAAATGGGTGCTAGTGTATACTCGACTAAATATACTTTATACGTATATATATATATATATATATCGACTAAATATACTTTATATGTATATATATATTGCGAATGGTTTATAGTAGAATATATGCCTGATGCGTTGGAGAAACTGCTAGCGAAGTGAAGTCATTTAAACAGGGGAAAGACAGAGAGCACGGAGAAACTCTCTCGGTACGGGGTGCGACTTTGTTCATCAGCCAAATGAGTACAAATCTCCTCAGACGCTGCGTGACGACACTGCCGCCCTCTCGCGCATCTCTCTCTCTCTCTCTCTCTCTCTCTCGTTCTCTAATTCTGTCTACCAGGTAAATATGAACGGATGAGGGTTGCGATAGTCGCGAGACAGACAAAGCAAAGGCGAAGAGGGAGGCGAGAAGCCACAACCGAACTCCGTCCTCTTGAATTTATAGACCTAGCATAACCACTCGGTTAGACGAATTCTCTCGTCCTTTTCCAACCGTATCTTACCGCCAACTCGAATCAATCTCGCGTTAGCTTCAACCTCCGAAGTGCATTAACAAATGTATGGGCAACGTATACGACGAGGTGACTGCCTCACCGCGGTTTCGTACACGCGTGCTCGAAATTCGGAATATTTTCACACATTACGAGTACGAATTTTGGACAACGTAAATTAAATTCACCGAAGTTGTCGCCGTACAAGACAAAATATACGTTCCAATTGAAAATGTGAATTATCGTATTTACAAATACGAGTTTGATCCGCGAATAAATAACTCTCGATTGCGAACATATAAAATGTGACTCGTCGAGGTAAAAGTTGTTTGGGACAAAATGGAACGAAATGTAAAAACCGATTCGAAAATCCTACGCCCCCGCTACTAATTCCTTATCGTAGCTCGACTTCGTACACACATTTATCCATAACGTTTGAGAATTTTTCTCAGTGTATATAATAATTTATCCAAAGAGTTTCCCATTCGACCGAGTTTCAAAGAGATATCAACTATTCATTACGGTTGGTGGGGAGAAGGGGAGGGGGGACTTTCTCACGGAGCTTTTATACGTTCTATCCATAACCGACTAGTGCGAGCGGTTTGAAAGAAAGCAACGCGGCACCTATATTACGAGGGAAATAAGGTGAGAGGACGAGAAGGAAGAGGATAGACCCATGGAGCTCGAAGCGACCCGGAATTTCTGCCGGTTTGCGCCGATAGTTTCTCTCGCTTTGTCGAACGTGCGCGCACCGTGTACCCTTTCACGATACTAAATAATTCCATTTAATTATATATCTCTTACTTCGTCCCTTTTACAGATAATATATACGTTCGTATCTCGTATGTAAACGCAAAACCGCTCTTTGCAATATAGTTTGGTATAACATTCTAGCTAACTACGTTGGCTAGATAAAAAATAATTCAGTAATTTCAAGGGAATAAAGTAATAATTATTGTTTGTTATTAATAGAAATGATTATAAAGATTTTTTAAAAATAATCTTAAATGCAATTGATATTATTTTTATTCATGCAATTGTAATTATTTCGTTAGAAAAGAATTAGAAATATTTTATTTTCCCCCTGGTACGAATATTTCGTGATTGTTCGATACGAGTGCGAAATGTTATTTATCAGAAAGGTCTTCTCGCTTCATATAACGCATAAGCACACACTTCGGCACACGAGTCATTTCAGTGCTCTCCAAGTACATTTTAACGCATATACATATACATATACCTATATAGCCACAAAACTATCCTCTAGTTTCGTTCGCGACGAGAGAGAGAGAGAGAGAGAGAGTAAGATCGCTTGCTGCACAATCCACACTGGTTTCTTAAGTACGCGATTCATGCGCCCTATCCCAAACTATTCTGTACTATAATAATTAACGAGTACACAATGCGTACTGTATAGATATATATATATATATTGTATACACATAGAAGCGATATACTTCGTGAAACATCGTGGCTAAGTGGAGCAAACGATTTTAATCCGGCGCGAGTGCAGTGTCGACTGAAACTCGCCCGTTTCTACTGCGAGCGTTTACTCCGTACATTGGCTCTTGCGGCTTCTATCGTTGGTCGACTTGTGCCTAACGAACTTCCACCTTTAACGAGAACGAGATAGAAACTAGCCAAAACGAGAATGAGGGAGAGAGAGACGGTGAAAGAGAGAGAGAGAGAGGAAGAGACGTCCCCCGTATAGCCCGAATAGTGTCTAATGTTCCTATTACCACCGTATATATACGTGCGGTATATATAATTTTTCAACGAGCCGTGTATAATCTTCACGATTAGCTGTTTGCGTGATGGCTAACCACCCGACACTGCAGGGATGCACGTGGCTTAATGGAAATGGCGCGGTACGGGCTATCGGTTCGCCTAAAGGGAGACTAAAGGGAAGAGAGTAATTATATGCGATGCATCTATATATATACATATATTTATATACATACATATATATAGATACACACACATATATATATATATATCAACATTGCCCGAGAACCGCATTTATGAGCTTGGAGCATGTGCGCAGAACTCTGGATGAGAGTCTCAAAGCGTGTTACAGAGAACGCACACTTTTACCATATACATATATATATATATATATATATATACGGAGAGAGAGAAAGAGAGAGAGAGAGAATACAGAGAAAAGACGTCTCGGGATGCTTTCGCGGGAGACGAGATATATCCCTTACGAGGAAAGTTGGTGGCACGCCCTCGACGAACATACACGACACAGACACGGAGATGCCAATGTATATGCACATACAGTACGATTTCACGTACCGAAAGCTTTCGCCGTTGCTCCGGCGCATACACGCGCGCGTCCCGTAGCCGCTTAGTCGAGCTTAGCGAGCTGCCTGCTACCCCTATTTACATTAATTCCCGATAATCGGACAACAGCTTTGCCGTCCGCTTTGCCTCTATCCGAAGCCCACCCCTCCCTCCTTCTCTCTCTCTCTCTCTCTCTCTCTCTCTCTCTCTCTCTCTCTTGCTCTATGGCGATGTATATATATATAGACGGGGCCGAGCTCTTCGACTCCGTGCAGAGAGAACCTTGAAACGCTTAACTCGGGTCATATCGGGCGAGAGAGGTGAGACCGGGGGATGAGGGTGAGAATAGAGGGACGGGGGTAGGAAATGCACGAAAGGGCTCACATACCTACCGAGCCAATCTCGAACACCTGAGAGCTCTTCTCATTTCTACATTTGCATACGCGGCACTGGTACGAGGAGAGATGCCACGTGCTATAAAATCGTTACGAGGGTCAGAGCAAGCCTTCTCGTGTGGCAATCGCAACGAAAGGCTTATGACAACTTTGTCATTCACTCGGGGATTTTACGAAATTAGAAGATTCGAGTGGAAGGAGGGGGGCGAACTTTAACGTTTATTTCTTATCTCCTGTTTCTCTCTTGGTTTATTATTGAATAAATAATTAATAAGAATTTTATAATCGATATAATCGACTAAATCGTTTTTTTCATGTTTTCACGTGATGATTTTATAAACCATGTAATTCACGGTTTTTAAAAATCGCGATCGTAAACTCGCGACAAGTTGTTAACATCCGCGCGAGAGACTTTAATTCGCGATAAATATTATATTTCTGCCTACGAAGGTATCTACCCTCTCTCGTTCGGAAAGGAGGGTGGGTAGAGGAGGAAGAAACGATGGCGAAGGGGAAAAAAAAGCACGAGAAGAGACAAAATCGGATGCAAACGTGGACCCCGGCTGCTGCCAGTACTTTTCAGGGCGCTCTCGCGGGCGACGGGCGGGACAATGAGCAAATAACTAGATTTTTCGCGCAACGGAACAATAATGGAACTCGGGGAAATTTTTCACGGCCCCATGGGCAAAATAATTTGGCAACAGATGCGCGTCGCGCGTTTTCCGAGCCATCCGACCAAGAATAAACGGCAACGAGCGTGGAGGTGGGGGAACGGCGGGGCAGTAAGGGAGAGGTGGGGACGGAGGAAGTTGACGACAAGGGGGTGCGCACCCGCGCGCTCCAACGAGGATCACAGCGGGGCGAGAGTGTGCCGAGTACGAGAGGAGAAAGAGCGGGAGAAACGTAGAGAGCGAGAAGAGTTTGGATCGTGCGAGCGAACGAGAGAAATAACGGAGGGTGCGAAAAGGATCCGGTAGAGAGAACCACGAACACTTCCCTCGCCTCTCTCTCGGTCTCTCTCTCTCTCTCGCTCTCCCTCTCTCTCTCTCTCCGTGTACACACAAGTGAAGAAATAATTGCGAACTTTGGCACAAGAAAATCGTTCCAATGGACAATCTTGTTTGGAATATTTATAGCGTCATTAAATTATACCGGCATTATTTAATAAAGAGGATCGTTTCGAAACGAGAAACGAGATACGAAGAGGGAAAAATACCGAAACGTTCACAGTTTGCAGAATATGTCGAAGAGTTGAAAATAAAACGTTTAATCTCGCTTACGTGATTAAACAACGTTAATCTCGAGGAACCGAGAGAGATTTCGAAAAATAAAAAAACGTAACGAGTAATCTGTAAATAAAAATAAAATAAAAAAGGTTGCCAATAATGACGAAAAACTTGGAAATCGGAGGAGAAAGAGGATGAGGGGGCGTGAAATGGAGAAGAAGGAAGAGGGATGGAAGAAAAGCGAGGGTGAGAAAGTGACGCAACGTTAGACCTCCGGAGAGACGTTGGAAATCTCGTTTCCTTCCAAGGGACGAAGTGCTCGTGTTGGGTATACGCCTATAATACGCGTCCCCGACCCGCACTGTTATAGAAGTCAGGGCGCGAAGATAAGGGCGCTACGTGAGCGGCTCATTAAGGGATGCAAATTAAGCACAGACGCAGAAGCGACGGTACCCTGTGTGATGCCACTCTCTCTCCCTCTTCCTCTCTTCCTCTTCCTTTCGGGGATACCTTAAAACTTTAGGACACCTCGGCACGAATACTCGTCTTTTTCGAAATAATACGAGAAGAACGATGAAAAAAAAAATCAATTACTTTTGTCGTTGCAACGCAAAATTTCACATTTCGTAAATTTAATTAATCTGTTTTTTTTATTTTTTTTTTGTTTTTTTTTTAAGAAAGGCTAATCGTTCATAATCATGTATTACCTCGTGAAAAATAAAATGAAGAAGAAAAGTAACGAGAACGTTTTGTTTTTTAGGCTGGTCGTCCAGAGGAAAAGGCGCGACAGAATTCTGTCACGTTTCCAAAGTCTCCCGGGTCGACGAAGGAGTAAAGCCATTTAATTACGCGCAAAAAGTTGAGAGCCTCCGGGAGTTTGGACCCTCGTCGCCATCGAGTTTGGTGTATCTCGCTGAGATTTTAGGAGCGAGACGATCCAACGTGGATAGTTTCGCGTCTCCTTCGTTCTCTTTCACGGTGGGCCTCTTTAACTCTCATCAGAAGCTTCCTCGTGTCGCGCGGCGAGAGGGAACATCGAAGGCAGGAGGGAGGGAGATGAGAGAGAAAGAGAAACACGAATCTCTTAGAAGCCCGTTACTGCTCCCTTGATTTTCCTTTACCTCCGCCGTTCGGTCAATGCGCGAAGAGACGCATAAAGGTCTCGGTTGAAGTTTGAAAGCCTCCCTTACAAACGACCGCTGTCCGGCCTTCGTCTGATTTATAAAGGCTTTTAGCTAGCTAGCCGACGCGAGCTCGTAGCGGCTCGGGAACACCGGGCACAAAAAAAATAACGCCCCTACACTCCTGGATCGCGGAACGTGAACGTACCGCGGGAGAGAAGCGCGAGTTCTCTGCTCTCGCGCGCGCACTTCGCTCTCCCGCGTCGTCGTCGTCGTCGTCGGCGTCGTTCGTCGTCGAGATATCGTGTCGTTGACGTGAGTGAAACGAGGGAGAAAACTCCTGGAAAAAGAACGGGGCGAGGGTGGCGCTCGCGCGCCCGAGAGAGAGAGAGAGATAAAGCACAGAGATAAAATTGCCAGCGAAGAAAAAGCCGGAGGGAGAAAATGGCAGAAATATGGATAAGCATACACGAAGATATAGTAAAACATCCCTCTTTTTCACGTCTCTCGCACTCGAAATCTCTTAACGAATCAAGACCTCGTCCTCGAACGAATTTTTTTTTTTCTTCGATCTATTTAAAAATATTCGGGTAAGTCCAGGGTAGATGGGCATAGTTTCTTCAAAGTTGTGTTAAAATTAAAATAAAAACAATTCTAAACGTCTTTTAGTGTATAATCAAACTTTAAACATTTGTTTTTATGATGATTAACAAAAATATAGCAAATTATCGCGAGATCAACCTTAAAACTAAATTTATTTTTAAATCGCGGTTTGCCATTTCTCCCGGGGTATCCGGGTGTGATGGCCATATGAGTAAAAAAGAGATGGCCACACTTTACTTCTATCTGAGGATTTCTCTTTTGGTCTATGTGTTCGTGTGCAAAACCCTTTTCATCGTCTGACCACATTTAGAACACATATAATTAAATTCAGAACAATTTTCGTGTATCCAGAGCTGACATACAATGCACTGAAATGAGTCTTCGATAAGACTGGTTATTTAATCATTTTATCCACAACTAACGCAGTTATCTTCTTCGGTCACAACCTCATCTGATAAATCACACAATACAGGTTCTCCGCCTTCACTACTCAAGGTGGCCATATGGCCATCACACCCTGACTCAAGATGGCCATCTCTCCCAATCTTCCGGGTGAGATGGCCTCCCATAAAAAACAAACAAATAAATAAAGAGTATGTAAAGTTTTGAGGTTATAAAAAAGCCGTGTTCGTGCACTGTTGAAAAATGCAAAAATAGGATTTTGTTTCTTCAAACTTTTCTCACCACGACATAAAATATCTGCCCTCAAGAAAATATTAGCGGTAGACAAAACAATTAGTTAAGATTTTAGTTACTTTTTCATTTGTTTTCGATGGTGTTTTTGACACACAGCGTGAAGCAAACTAAGCCAAAACAACCCAGATTTATTGAGTATTCTCAGAAATATTATAATTAGCCGTCGCTCCCGTATGGCCATCTCCCCCGAGCTTGCTTCAATAATCATCCCTAAATATTTACGTATACCGAGATAATTGCAAATCGTTGAATCGAATGATTATCAGAGTAATAAGAAACAAAATATTCCAATACCTAATTATTACGAGCCAAATAACATGAACGATTCGATCGGGAATAATTCCCATCAAATGCGTACCCTTCGCTTCCTCTGTCAGTCCGTTATACGCGTGGGATAATATTAGTCCTAATTGGAATGAGATTGATGTTAATAGAGAAGATCTGGTCAGTCGCAGTTACAAATTCATGGCGAGTGGTCGACGACGAGAGAGAGTGAGAGAGAAAGGGAGAGAGCAGGAGCTAGAGAAAGAGAGAGGGAGGGAGAGAGTGGTGCTTAATTCTGAGGGAGAACTAACTCAGTCATTCGAAGTAGAGTTGCGAACCCGACGATGGAATTACTCGAGCATCGGGTCTGAAGATAGATAGAGAGTGAGAGAGGGTGAATTGGCGAGAGGATGGGATAAAGAGAGAGAGAGAGAGAGAGAAGGCAAAGGCATCGTCGTATACGAGGGTTGAGAATGCTTTCGCTGTAGCTACCACTGCTGCCCAATCAAAAAGGAATGTGTTCCGTGTTAGCGCGAGATACGACCTTGGTGGGGTGCGGCGTTCCACGGGTGCCACACGCTAGGGGGTTCTTAGGTGGCATTAGTGACCACTTAGGGGATCAAGCGAAGCTAGGCCGAATCCTTAACCCTCCTACGCTCCGACCCTCGGCCAAACTCGACTACACGAATCTCGCTCGCTCGTACCATCCCGTCTGTGCCTCTTACTGCAGCATACACACGCCTATATATCACCTATCTACCGAGGGTTTGTCAGAATGACGAAAAAGGCAGTCCCTATCTCGATAATTTCCTCGTTCGACGCAATCGGGGCCGAGACCGCGAAGAACGAAACGGTGAGGTCGATCGTTCGAAAGGAAATGAAACTACCCCGGCGATTAAGTACATCTGTCTTAAATAGTGTTTGACAAAAAAACAACCCCATTGATCGTTCGAATTATTGTCTCTTATCCCCATCCTTTTTCTCGACAAGTTTACATCGGTATCGACTCACTTTCTTCCGTTTCTTCGTACGTTTCTCGGGATAATCCCGTGAGAAAACACTCGCCACCTATCCATGTCATCTTCGACGAGGGTGAAAATATGATGAAATAATTTATTTGAAAAAAAAAAAAAAAAAAAAGAAAAAAGAAAAGAAAACGAGGGATCGACGTAAGAAGAAAATGATAAAGTTCGATATAAATACGAGGCGTCTGGTTGTGCGAAGGTTGATGGCAAATGACATTATCTTTCGGCATAAGTCGCGACGATTATATAGATATATGAAATATACTTACCTATAGTCGGAAAATGTGAGAAGGGGCGCGAGAGTCGTAATTGCTTTAGTTAAGCGATGCCCGTTTCTCGTTCAGGCCTGCTGTGTGTATACTTTCCTGTGTATACATATATATATATATATATATCGAAAGAGAGAAAGAAAAGAGAGAGAAAATGTGCGAGATCGGTAAAAGAGAGCCCTGGTGGAAAGAGACAGAGAGAGCGAGAGAGAAAAAGAAGAGGGTTGATGTGAGCAATGGGGGTGAGAATGAACGGAGGGAATGAGGCAAAAAAGAAAAGGAAAAGGGAGCAAAGAGCGGAAGGCCTGAAGAGACGAAAGAGGTGAAGGGTGTGTAGCGGCAGGAACGACGGAACGGCATAGCTGGAGCGCGAGGGGTAGGTTGAGGCGCCGTAGGGTGGCTATGAATTTAAATTTCTCTAATTAGGACGCGAACGCGCGGGCGCACGCGGGCTAGAGATGCGGTGACGGTGGCGGCATAGCAGCCCTTCGCACACACACACACACACACACACTCTCTCTCACAGAGTATTTCCGACTACCATCCCCCTTCTCTTTGCCACCCTCGCCGGTGATGGTGGCGCTGCCACTGCTGCCGGTATCGTGAATTTACCCAACCCTCTCCTTTCTAACCAACGCACACCCAGTTTCCATTGCTCGCTACCACAACCATCGTCTGGATACTTCGTAAATATATATCTGTAGTCGTCCATCGCCGTTGCCCTTCACACCTCGACTGCTACTTCATCCCTTCGTTTCAAGCCCTCCTGAAACTCGCTTCGATTCTTTGTTCTCTCTTCGTCTATCTCAAATGCGAAATATTCCGATGTACCCGGCTCTATAAATTTCTCTTCACGTATTATTGGAATGGAAGAGTAGAGAAAAAAATCGCAGAGGGATTGAAAAGGCAGAAGGAAAAAATAATTGACGGGAATTATGCAATTATTTTTCGTTATTGTTGGATAAATATTTTTAAAGGTTTTTCTCTCGAGGGTTAGGTAGCGAATGATGGCTCGAGGTATATCGATGATCTATTTTTGTCATTCTTCGGGTTCGAGAAGAGGGAAAAGTGGTTCTTAAAGTATCTCGGAAGAGAGCCGGTTTAGGTTCATCTCGCGGGTATTGCGACGTTAAGCTATGCACAGGCTCTCCCTTGGCTCTCGTCGCGCGTCCTCCACTCGGTTGACACCACCTGACTCAGATTTGTTGCTTCTCACGTTCTAACCGAAATTTATTTGACGCCCCGCGGGTTAATTAACGCGCCCCCATCCCCGCCCACCCGTGGTGGTTGACGCTCGAGGTCTTCAGCGGCGGCGGTGAACCTCCACGCGCTAGACACAGAGCCGCAGACTCGTTGATGCCGCCGCCGTCGTTGTTCCTCTTTCGCTCCTCTGGCTTCGTTCTCTCGTGAACGAGAAACCGAGGGTTGGTTACGAGAAACGAGCGTAGAAGCGCCCACGAGAAAGTAATCAAATCTTTGTGCATCGTGAGATGATTAACGAGAGGTCGACGGATCAAAAATGACCTTGTGGTGACCTTCGTATAACTCGAAGGGTGGAGTGTTCGGGGGTCGATCAATAAAAAGTGTGCAATTATTTCTTTCAAATCAATTTTGTCTCGATCGAAGGAAATTTTATTTGTCGAGAAAAAAATTGTTTTTTCAAGGGGTGGTCGAAACATAAAAAATCAATTCTCGACCTTCACGCTTGTGTCGTACGAACGAAAATAATGGTTTTATTTGTGTCGTAATTTTGTTTTTTTTTGTTTTCAGTAATGGCTCGAGATTATCAGTCTTGAATGAATCATCGAGCGATCCACGAGTCTACGTAACTTTTTCGTACCGGGGCGATACTCATTAGCGAAAGAGGGGCTGCGAACTAACGCCACGATTTAAAACTCACTCTCGTCCTCGAGTTGCATACATTAAGTCGACGAAGATTCCGGAGGACCCTTAATTCTCTCTCTTGCTCGCTGTTATCTCGCTACTTTCGCCCGGATCACAATGTGCGAGGGATGAAACACGCCGAGGGTTGAATATTCGAGCGATACTTATTCAACTCGGTGAAAAAAGATTGAGCCTATATTCGGCTTCGAGTCTTTTGTCTCGACGAAAATTAAAGGGAAACACTGTCGTGATGCGATTCTTTTTTTAAATTTCCATGATTAATTAACCCACATATATTGTAGATCATAATCCAAGTTTTTAGCCGGAATAATTACACGTAACCAACAAATCACGTCTGATTCAAATAAATTTTCGTTTACATCGGAATTATTATTTTGGCTGAATGAATTTTTTTTCGTCTCACCCTCGTGCTACGAATATTCAACGATTCTTCTGTCGCGTTTTTGCGACGTTTTTTTTTTGTATGTTTTTCAAAGAATCCACGCCAGGTCACACGTGCGTATATCAACCCCACTCTCTATTAAAGAGTGGCTGCGCCACGATGTCACGTCGCATCTCGTTATTCAATTAAAATTAAACTATCATCGGATTCGCGATGGGATCGAGAGGGAGGGGGGCTGGTGCAACAAAAAAAAATGGGAAAAGAACTACGGTAATTAAAAGTATTGATTATCGGGTGTTAAGCGGCGGCAGCAGGCAGTGAGGTCGTGGTTATATATATGTATATATACAGTATAAAGGGAGAGGGTGCCAGAGCGCGAATGCGAGCTCGTACATCTGTTCATTAGGTAATGAACTTATTAAATCAGAGGGAGAGTGTAGGAGCGAGGGTAGAGAAACGACGCGGGGAATCACCGCGTACAATATTCCACATGATTACGTATATACATAAATCGGTTCGCGTATCTACTACAGGCTCTCACTATCCGAAAAAAAAACCGATTAGAATTTCGATGAAATTATTGGCAACGAAAGGAAAAAAACAATAAAAAAAAATTGTTTTTAAATAAAAACAAGAATTTCATTGCCTCAAGATACAAACGTTCGATCCCATTGTTTTCCCACGTATAACAATCACATTCCATTTCGAGAACGTACGAGCAATTAATAATAATTGAAAAAAAAACAAATTTCGAAAAAAATAAACAACAACAAAAAATCAATCGTTTTTATTTTTTGATTGAAGAGAATACAAAAAAAAAGAAAAGAGGAAGAGAAAAAATTTGCGCATCGTCCATAACACACGGTACGTAAATGTCGAAATGAGCCACATCCCAATTTCCTATCCAGGTCACGTTCGTTTTATTAACCATCGTAACTGGCTAATTTTAATTCGAAATAATAACAGATCGGGCTATTACCCCGATATCAAGCACCTAATTGCTATTTTCATTGCCATATTCCACGGAACATAGCACATGTGTATCCGCATCGCGCAAGCACCGGGCTAATTTCCTCCCGTTCTCTTCGTAAATTTCAACCTCCCCCACTCTGGCCCACCCCACAGCCACCTCCTCCCCTCCTCGCCATCCTCCTCGCGCCCTCGCGCTCGAAGATATTCTCATACACGACACTGTGCCATTGTACTTATTTCCCCGAATCGGCACGAAATTCCGTTACGAGAATGAACTCGACGGTAAAATCGCGGGCCCGAATATTTGCGAGTCAACGTCGCGAAAGCTTGAAACAACAGCTTAATCCCTACCCCCCGGTATTTTTAAAGGTAGAGCGATATCATTCTCTCTCACTCTCTCTCACCTTCTCTCTTGCGTTGACCTTGCACGCATAGTTGCCTATTATACATATATATATATATATATATATATTCATTCCTTCCTACCGCGTCCTCTTAACGGACGAGAGCTGTGCTTTTACGTAGGGCGTGGAGGACGTAAAATTTAAGAACCGAGCACCCGCATTAAAATCACTGCTCGGTAGAATTCCACGGCGTTTCTCATTGCCGTCTTTGTAATAGTATAACATGTATATATAGAAGCTGTCTCTCTCCCTCCCGCTGGCGATTTCGTTAGACGAAGAAAGATATATATATATATATATATATATAAAACACGTGGCTACACTAGCGTCTATATAACGCCCTTGAACGAGAGGGGTGAGCCACGCGGTAGTGTATAAAGGGTTCGCAAAGTGACTCGAATTGCCGCACAGTCGACTTTACGAGTCGGAGTATTGCTAATATCAGGAGCGTAAGGAGAGACATCCACCCCCTTCCACCCACTCCGAATATCGTTCTCTCTCTTTCTCTTTTGCCAGGCGACTCCGTTGAAACAGCCAGTCTCCTCGAGCATTCCTTTTCTCTCCTTTTGTCGCACACAAGTCTTCTCTCGGCACCTCCGACCATCCAGTCCCCTCGGCAACGAGGTCGACGCCGTTTCACAGCGTTCGCGAGAGAGGCGCTGCTGGTGCCGGTGCCGAGACTCCTTAACCACTCGGGCGACCCTTCGCGACATTTTTAGTGGCCATCAAAAACCAGCACCGGCTTAATTATGAGGGTAGAAGCCGGGCTATATGTATACTCGAACTCCCTTCGCATCCCTTGGCTTTCTCTCGATCTCCCGCTCGACTACCTCCCCCTTACCGCCCGCTGTGGACCAGCTAGTCTCGGTACTGGCGCTGTTCATGCCGCCAGACTCTTCGAGTCTCCTCTTATACGTTTTCGCTTTTCTCTACTTCTCTCCCTCCCCCCTCTCTATCTCTCTCTCTCTCTCTCTCCCTCTCTACCTCTCTCTATTTTTCCATCACATGCACACACATGCACACGATAACGATAATAATAATGCGATGACGACTAAATGGCTTTTTCTACGATCTTCGAAATGAAAAATAAAGATATTATCTTTAAGACCCGTAGTGCAGCTTTTATTTGTACCGCGGTCGAGGGTTTGACGAAAAAAAAAGACGATCCAACGAACGGCAATACCGAAAATTAAATTAAAATTATTGCATCGCGTGGACGTAAACACAACTTTTACTGCAATGGTGTCGTCTGGTTCGGTCTCGGTCGACGTTGTATCGTCGGTCGGTAAATGTGCTTATTATATCGAGACAGTACCTAAGCCCTGTCTCTCGACGCATAATTAATATTAGCGACGTTTTTGATAATCGCAATTTCGAACAACAACATTGTTTCCATATCTTTTATACCCGTAAGGACGAACTTCTCGTGGTTCAAAGAGGACAACGCGGTTAAGAAAAAAGATTGATGGACAACTTTTCCGGCTTGGAGGAGAAATTTTTGTCGTTTCGCGTCTCGTTGTGCCCACGCGACGTAATACATATATATAGATCGATGTGTTGGGTCACTCGTTCAATGTTTCCTAATCTTCCGTCGTACACTACAACGAGGAAGTTCGACAGGAATCCTTTTCCCAAATCGGGCGGCGGCGAAGGTGGGAAAAGGACAAGGCTCTCGTGGTATATACACATGGAGAGGCCGCTAGACAAGAGCGACGTACCGACGGGAACAGGAGACAAACGATGTCCACCGGAGAGAAGCGTTTACCGTGGATGATCGATCGTTCCTTCTCGTCGGGTTGTCCGAAGAGCTCGAACAACCACCAGTAATAGAACGGAGCTCTCGTGGAAATAGTTGCTCCGTGCCGCTCGAGGTGGAAAAATATAGATATAATTGTTTGATGCACGAAGCCGATCTGATAAAAATTAAGCGCCGTCCGAAATAATAATAATAATGATAATAATCAATTATATTTTCTGACCACGTTGACAGAAGCATAAAAAGTCGACGCGAAAAATTCATAAAAATCCATTAACCTCGTGTGAAATGTAGTGCAGAGCGTGTACTGCGATGCGTATAAAAAAATAAAGAAGAATATCTAAAAAATGAACAACTTATGAATTTTCCCTTAATGCACAACGTCCTAAGGCGATAATCCTTCTACAAGATAAACTAGCGAGAATCTATCGCTCACGCGTTAGACGAATAATACGCCATTCGAAAGTAAAAGCTGTGCAACGAAAAGAAAGCTTGCGTCTTCCCTCTCAAACTCTCTGTGCTCATATATACATATATATATGTGTGTGTATGTATATATATATATATATATGTATATATATTACACGACGAAGAAAATGGCTCGGTTTTCCAGAGCAGACGTCTCGCGCACGGTTGAAACCTTCGAGTATTTCTTACGGTCTTGCACCGCACACGTCGAAATTAGATTTCGTTCGAGAAGATGTTCCGAATCTTTGCCCTGCCACCCTCCCCCTTACCCTTCTCTCACCTCGCTCGAAGCTCTTCAACCTTTTCTATCTTCGCGCTTTCTTTCACGTCGTGCTTCTGCATTTTATTTTATTTTATTAGTTTTTTACCTTCACCCCCTATCCCCCCCCCTCCCACCCTCACTCCTTTCTCCTTCCCACTATACTCTTTCCTTTACCACCGTTTCTTGAAAAGTCTCTTTCTCTCGCGATTCGCAATGCCCCAGCTACTACTACTGTACTCGGCACCGCGTCAGGATTACGATATCCCACGGGACATCGAACGTCGCCTGAGAACGATGCGCATATACCTCTCGTTCACTTTTACTGTACGTACATATACATCGATTCAGTACTGTATGCATATTTCACCGATTTTTATGGAATTCCTCGTGGATATTCCCTCGTGTCTTCCTCTTTCTCTCTCTCTCTCTCTCTTACTCGGTCCCCTCCTACCCCGCCCTCGTCCTCGATCGCCCCTCTCACCATTACTCGTTCTCGTCCTTTCTTCTCTCGTTCGTTTCTCTCAACCACACTCTCGTACGATCGTGAACAATTCCACACTAACACTGTACCGTCCCTGCTTTCTCTATACGAACCAATGCTGCTTTAGCTCTGCTCGGTGAGCAGAGATGAATTTAAAAAAAAAAAAAAGAAAAACGTAAAAAAAAATCTACGTGGGATTTCCGACCAGGGATTTACGGATTAGCGCCGTTGAACCGTGCCGCGATAAAGCTCCCGGAAGAATATTCACAGTCACAGGTACCATAATATACCGAGAGATATAAAACGTTAGTGCGGTTAACGCGTATAACATTGGAAAATCTCGATGGGCAATCCGCAAGGTACCTTTAGCGGGCCGGCAAATTAATCCTGTATTGTCGTTAATATATACGAGGTGAGATATTCTGGAATTCTGCCCTATTTCGTTGACGGAACTTTCTTCGTGGAATGGAATATTTAATTCGTAACGACGACAATAATGACCCCGCGAGTTTTTCGGTCGATATATTTCATCGATGAATTTACATGTAATTCATCGATTAAATATACGTATATTTATGTCAAAAATTCATTAACCACGTTATTCGATAAAGCAGGTTTGTCTTTAATCGTCCATACGGGAAATAAATCGCGATCCCATTTACCGTTTTTGATAAATGGAAATTCTCGCTTTTACAGAAATTTCTCATTAAACGATAAACATTCTCGGCGAATCAGACGGAAAATAAATTTACGTTGATAATAACTTTTGCGTAATAATTTTCAACCGGAGAAACATTTATCGCGCATTATAGAAATCACGATCTCGTCATTGTTCTTCTCGTCTAGCGACTGTGATGTCTCGGATCGAATTAACGGCATGAAAGTCGAGATAATGCCAGTCATAGTCTATGTATGGAAAATAATACTCGTGAACGTATACGTGTCTATATAGTTGGGCATCCCCGTGGGAATTCAAACGGCCTGAAATACTACGAAAAAGCACGAGCTCTCGCACACGCCTTCGCTCCTTTCTCCACAATTATCACCCGAAGCCGCTCACAGCGAGCGAACAAGTTGGTGTTCATATGTATATATATATATATATATATACAACACGCGGGGGCCAACCGATATTTTTCGTTCTACTTTCCGCGCGTGACGTTCGCTCGTCTGGGAGTTCCGCGAGCTTCCTCTTCTTTTTCTCGGAAGCGATCTCAAGTTTTCTCTACAGGATCAACCCTACCTCTTTTTCCGGTCTGGCCATGGAAGAATCTTTGTGGGGCATCGACACGAAACCATTTCCGAAGAAATTTTATTTTGCTCGATGGCAGACATTTTTTTGATCGAACGATGGATAAAATAAAATTGTTTGATCGAAGCGAATAATCCGACTACGAGTTATTCGAATGGAAGTAAATAGTTTCTAATAGGTAGCGGAATAAAAATTTTAATATCGATATTCACAATTTGTTTTCTGTCTGACAATGAGTAATCACATGGTATGGAAACAACTTTAAACGTGCGTGAAGTCATCAATGTTGCGTCTGTGGTTTCAATGCCTATGTGAAACAGATGGCAATTACGTGAACGGGTTTTAACGATGCGCGAGAGTCAACGGGGTCAAGGAATCTAGAACACGTTCAGGTTTGAACATTTTCCTACTTCTGAGCGATTATAACACTCGTTGTGATGTGCGCCGGGCGAAAATGGTCGTCACGCGCACGGATCTTTTCCCTGTCGAGTAATTCGACTGGCATCGGTCGAAAAAGAAACATGTTACTGTGTGTATACGCAATTACAAATTTTATTCGAGAACGAATAGAAGAGTAGGAGAAGAGCGTGTAATGTCGAGAATACAAATAGAAAGTATTCAAAGTGATTTGAAACCTTTTTAGATTAGAAATACCGAGTGTTTATGGTTTTTCCCCTTTTTATCGAGAAATTGCCATAAGACGAAAATTAAAATAGGATATGTGTGTTGTACGGGAAATTTCTGACCCCGCAACCCTCCTACAAAATATTTTTGAACGAAAAACAATTTCAATCCCCTTTCAGTGTCAAAAGTCAAACGTGCTAAGTTTGGGGACGTCGCCGGGTTTTTTGAAAAATTAAAATTTCGTTTTCGACCGAAAAATATTGTAGTGGAATCGGAAATGTCCCGTACACCAAGACTGTCACATTCCTATTTCCACATTTTTGTAATTTGCTTATCAAAAATAGAAAAGAACTTCGAATATTCGCATTTTTTATTTTTAAGATCTCCGGCGGAATGACCCATAGAAAATATAACATTCTCTGTGACATTATACATGGTATGTATATACCTATGTATATATCCAGTCTTGCACTCGATAGTTGGTTCATTTACATAACCGTATAATCCTACTTAAAGTCGTACAGGCTAATACCCTCTCGTTCCCCTCACTCGTACCTTTTCATTTTATTCTCTGTCGTTCCTACCTGATTTCCTGCGATTTTCCAGACTCACTATTATGCATGTACAAAGTATAACATAGCGTGTATATAAAGACATACTCTTTTTCCTAATAGGACATATTTATATTAATTGTGAAAAATACTTAAAGAAATACAACCATTTCTCCTGAAAAAACATTTGTCCCTTTTTATTACCACATTCGTGATTTGGCAGAAACACTGCGATTTTTTTATTATTTTTTTATTTTACTTGTTTCCGTTCGATAGGTCGACAGGAGAACACGTACGATAACGCTAAGTACCGGCCCTTTTCCTTTTTCTTCTATTGCTTTAGCATCTTTACAGTTTTTATTTCGATTTTTTATCGTCCATCCCACGAACTCGAGCCCATATGTATCCGCGAATATCGATTTTACGTGGAGTATGAGCTCACGAGTATGGCATAAAAACAGACTCGTAGCTCGTCGAAGCCGTGACTAAACCAGAATCGAAATAGGAAGCGCATATGCGTTGGGCATTTACGGTGAAAACTGGATTCAACGACGCGATCTGAAGACTCGCTTCTCTCTTTCTCTCTCTTTCTTACTCACTCTCTTCATCTCTATTTATATATTTACCCACAAAGTCAAAGAACATGGCAAGTGGAAAGAAAAAGCGGAGGATGAGAAGGGCAGGAAATACGGTGCACAGGTAGAATAACAACGACTCGATGAATTTACAAAGTATATGCATACACATACATATAAAATATATATATGTATATATATTATATTTACACGGGTTACACAGAAATATATAGATATAAAAAATGGTACATTAGATATTTATATATATATATATTTGCGTTTGTTTTTTGTCTGCGCTGTAATACGAGTTCGTACATATACATATATACATAAATTTATACATACACATACGTATATATATAAATGTACTATAAACACAGGTATTATTATATCCGGCGCGAGATTGAAGTCTATCGTTCGAGCGAATATAAAAGTCGTGTTGCGCGTGAACTGCTACGAAAAGAACTTAGGCGGCAGAAAGATGTGGAGGAGGAGGGTATAAGGATTATAAGGGCTTTATGGACGACGGGTACACGAAGATTCTCAACGCGGGGGTAGGAAGGAGGTTTCTCAAGCTCCGCACTTCAAAGCTACGTACAAAAAAAAAAGGTAATAAATTAAATGCATATAAGTAATATAGAAGAGCGCTTGTCGGAACTCGAGAGGTGGGCGTACAATGGGATGCTGCGAGGAGAGGATGTTGGATGTGGAAAAGATTAAAAGGGCGTGTGGAGGGGGGTAGTTTATTATGGCTCGGCAGTGGCGTCACGGGCGAAAAGATCGTCTTCGAAACTTTCCTCGCACCGTGACTCCTGTAGCTTTCTTCTTTCTTTCTTTCTTTTTTTTTTTTTAATAATTCCCTGATCTGAAAATCTTAATATTTAATCTACATCCTACTTTATGATAATTAAATAAACATGTTTTCTTTTCTCGCGTTATCATAAATACATAAATATATGCACGCGCGCATATCTTTATATTCATGAATACGTGAATATTAATATAAATGTGTGAATGTTTGTGTGGCTGTGTGTGCGTGTGATTTTTTGTGTGCTTTTACGTTAGTCGCTCGTTGCAACGAGAGAGTTATTACGTTTAAGCGTCGAGCGATTCGTGCAACGCGACGAAGCCTGCGCATCGATGCGAGATGTTAATTGCACTCTTTTTTTTCGCGTGCGAGAAGAAAACACTAGGCGCCGTTTAAACGCGCCAAGAAACACCTTGAACTTTCACCTCGTCATCGGTAGTTTGCACCTGTCTCTTTCTGAGGTACAAAATACACGCGAAATTCCATTTTCTCTCGGTGCATGGTCGAACGACGTGACCGCACACGGTGAATCTCGTTGCGGCTTATTGTCGAGTCTCACGTTTCCTCGCGCGCGAGACGCTCGGCGATGAAACAATCCAGAATCGGAACGCGGCACAACCCACGCACACTTTTTATCTCTTTTTCTTTCTCTCTTTCATATATATACACACACACACACACACACTGTTCGTCTCTCGACCCAGGTAAACCCGACGAGAAACGAGTCTTCAACGGGGACCGACCTATTGACCTAAATGAGCATTTGCATCGGCGCGCGTGACTCTCGAAATGGGGGAAAACGATTTTACGCATATTAGGTCATCCGTTTATCTTGTATCTCGAAGCGAGATGCTCGTGTTCTTGCTTATTTTTTAATCTCTTCTTCTTCTGTCGATCTACATATATAATTTATTTATATATAGACAAGACACCCAGCGGCTCTTTCCCGCGGCATCGATTTCCATCGATATTTTTCTCGTCTCGCGATCACGTCGTACATAGTCGCGGCTTAACGAATGCGCGCCTCCGGCCACTACGGCATGGAAAAATAAATAAGACGAATCTCGAACGAATCCGCGTGCACCGTGGTTGCGCTTCATAAAGCGCGGAATATACGTATATAGAAAGGATTCGATCTTTATCGCGAGATCATCGTCGTATCTCTCGCGCGTCCTCGTTTCGCGATCTTGTTACATCTCGCGAAAGGATTCGGATCCTTGACGGATGAATCTTCGAAACTTTCGTTTGGCCGAAAGCACACCCGCGCGTTAGAGAGAGAGAGAGAGAGAGAGAGAAAGAGAGAAAGGAAGAGGAAGCAAACTTTCCATATGAAAATCGCGATAATTCTTCTCTCGGAAATTGCCGAGGGGCCATTCAACAAAACGGAGTGACACTGCGACGGTAAATTGTTGCGAAGTTTACGGGTACTTAAATTATATGGTAATTATACGTATATATATATATATATATATATATATATATATACTGCATATACGTATATAATATCACTATGTATAGTGTATGACCATATATATATCTGTATATGCACATATATATATAGCTAAGTATACATATAGTCGACGTGGGTTCATCGGAGTTCGCACGCTCGATTACGGTTATTCCACGCGGAGAGTCGGGGGTCGAAAGTCGGGCACGCATACCGAGTTTCGCAGTGCTGGTTGAAGATATATATATGTATATATGTATACATATATATAGTTCGTTGCAGAAGAAGCGACTGGAGAACCGCGTTCGATGGTGAAAGTGGATGATATCGCTCATTGAGCGAACCCGCGGCTATCGAGGCTCACGGTGCGCTCTCGTTCTCTCAGCACTTCCGCTGACGCAAGATACGACGAACATACCACACAGAAACTCGACGAGAGTGTGGTAGAGAGAGAGAGAAAGAGAGAGAGAGAGAGAGAGAGAGAGACGACAAACGAGGCTCTCGATTTGTCTAGGTACGCGTAGATGAAAACGCGAATTTTATTATATCCTCACACGACCACTCTCATCGTCAGGGATTCAGTCAGATTCACGCGTAGTCATCTTATTAACGTCGACCACTTAACTTCCGGTTCGTGTCATGTTTTTTTTATGTTATCCGGAGCAAACGCGTGGCAACCGTTTTACGGTGAATTATGGATGTGGAACGTCGTCGTGAAGATTACTTTTCTTCGGTCTCTCCCCACCTCATCCTCCGAAGATTTCTCTTCTTTTCGAGCGATAAATAACGGTGACCTTTGCACGATGTTAAATTTCGTTAATGGATAAAAATGTCTTTTTAGCACTTTGTCGCGTTAATCAAGAAGGAAACATCGCGTCCCTTACGACGACTTTTTGGTTGAATCGGCGCGGCTGTTCGATTGCTCGCCCGAATTTTCGTGGCTCGTGAGAACAGCCTGACCTTCGCTTTTGGAGGTGGATCTTATCTCTTTGTTGGTATCCTCGTAATTGCCGTTGTCGTAAAACAGGGCAACTTGCTTCTCCTCACCATGGGGCTTTTCGTGATCGATGGTACGGTCGTCGTTTCCTTGAACGGTGAGAACTTGCTGAACAATCTCGTTGTGACTACCGACGCTGTCTTGCTCGTGATGATGGACGTTTACGTGCTGCTGATGATGAGCGGAATTGGCGACAGCCTCGTCGTAAACTTCCTGCAGGTGTTGAGGCTGCGGCGGACCTTGAATTTGTACCGGACCGTCACCGGGCTGTTCGATGGCGGCAAGAATATCTTGAAGAAGTCCGTTCGACAGAACCTGATCGTGTCTGATAGTTCCGTCGGAATTTTCCGTGCCTAAACCACCGTCCGCTGCATGAATCTGCAGGGTGTAAGTTCCTTTCGAGCCTTGAATCTGGAAACCGTCCGCACCTTCAGCCTGCAGGGCAAGGGCAAGGGCGTCGTTGCTGCCCTCGTGTATTTTTGTGTACTGACTGCTCGTGTCCTGTACGAGTTCGTTCGAGGCATAATTCTTGCCTTGACCGTAACTCTGAGCCGTGAGCGCAGCGGTCAATGCCTCGGCCGATGCGCCATCACCGTTGGAGAAAGTCACTGGGGGAATATAAGAATTTTGGTGCTGCGAATGCTGACCACCGTGGCTCGAGTAGCCGGACGACGATGAGACGACCGTGTTCAGGTGAATGTCGTTCGTCGTCAATGCAGCTCCGGTTTGATCGTGATTATCGAGACCGAGACCGATCGGATTACCGTAACTATCTTTAAGATCGCCTTGCTGCTGTTCGTGACTCTCGAGGTCGAGTTCGTTGATCGATGGCGGTGGGAAATTCGTAAATTGCTGGTGGGAATTGCTCTGTTCCGAATTTACAAAGTTCTGTTGCTGCTGATGGTTTTGTTGGTGATTCAACTGGCTACTACTGTGGCTGTGGCTGGTGCTCGATATAGCGCCGGAAGACTGCTCAGAATTTCCTAAACTTTGGTGATGACCACCGGCGTTGTTAGCTCGATGTCCGGCTTCTTCGACGAAACTATTATATTGCCCGAAGCCAGAACCTCCGGACTTTTGGAAAGCGCAGTCATGGCCACCGAGGAACGCTCCGCCGCCCTGTACCGGAGTTCCGTAAGTCGTGGCTACGGCGTTGCTCGCTATGCTGTTGTAAAGATTGCCACTGTTACCACCGAATCCTCCGAAGGTCGTCGAGATGAATGAATTTGCCGGTCCAAAGTTCGGCGCACCGTAGGTCAGCACCGGGGCCGGTGTGTTGAAGTCGTTGAAAGAAAGAGGTGTGCCGTAATGAACGTTTGGGGCGGCTATCGGTGAATTCAAGGTGAAAGAATTGTCTTTGGCGAACGAGGCGTCGGAAGCGAAGGAATTTGCGAAAGAGTTCGAAGCCGCCGATTTGAAGGACAGGGGTTGTTTAAAAGACGGCAACTCCTGATGGGCAGGCGCCCCATAGTTGATCAAGGGCTTGGACACGGGTGGAAGATAACGATTGAGATTCGTCAAGAGACTGGAAGGTATGGGTTCGCGGAATTTGAGGGGAGCACGATTTCTCGGAGGAATCAGAAAGGCGGTCATCGCCGGTGGTGAACTATAGCGTAAAGGGGGTGGTCCGTGATTTTTATGATGATGATGGTGGAATCCGCTGCTATGATGCTTTTGAGAATTTGAAGAGCCGAAAAGGTTGAAAGCCGACAGCCACGATCCAGCGCCTCGAGAACTGTGCGAAGAGGGGTAGGGTCCACTGGAGGAGAAGGAAGAGGAAGGTGGTGCGCCGTACGAGTCCGTAGGAGATGGAGCTGATAGAGTGAGGGTGTGATGACCTTGACCGTGACCGTGACCGTGACCAGACTGTGTATGTAACAGACTGTGTCCATTACCAGAGTTTCTCAATAATCCGCCGGAGAACGAGGATGTGAAAGTGGTTGATGGCTCATTGAAGGGTAATTTTTGCAGGGTAAAATCGTCACCGCCTCCGTGAGAATTATGCGAAACGTGATGACTTCCACCAGAAGTCAAGGGCGTTCCATAAGATTCGAGAGGGAGAACTGGCAGCGAGAGTGACGACGCTATATCACTGTGGAAATTGTTTGAGGATGAACCGGCGAAGGAAGAAGAAGAAGCGCTCGAACCTCCGAAGTCCGAGATGAAGGAATTTTCATGCGAGTTTCCGATAAGTGCACCGGTTTCCGGTAAGATCTCGAAAGCGGGCACTTTCAGGTCACCACCGATAGGGAAATCATACTGAGGTGCCGTCGGATCGGAAGTTCCGAACTGATGACTCTGAGCATTCGAGTCGTGATGCTGGTGTTGCTCGTTATGCCCGGGTAAGCTCTGGGCCGGACCCTGATTGTTGTGAAGGGGTTCGGACTGTGGCAAGGGTGGGGGTGGAAGTCCGTGCGAATTAGTTGCTTGATGAACGGAAGTCTGAAGATTTTGGGCGTCCGGATTGTGCAGAGGTTCGCCATAAGAGTTGCTGGGTACTCCCAAATTGTGTTTTCCCGAATTCGCGATGACAACGGAAGATTGACCACTCGAGATATGAACCTGTCCATTTCCAGAATTCGGAGGTCCGTACGAATTATCCGGTGGTCCATAGGAATTATCCAATTGTCCCTGATGATTGGGAGGTGGTCCGTGGTTTTCGATGGACGATCCATGATGATCGTCAGACGATCCATGATGATTGGGAGCCCCGACAAGGCCAGCGATCGGTTGCCATCCGTCGTACTTTATATCAGGTGGAGTCGGGGGTGCCGGAATGCCTGGAGGTGGGGGTGGGGGTGGTGGACCATACAAATCACCAGCTGGTGGTCCATATTGACCTTGAGGCAATGGAATCGGTACAAGTGGAGGTCCGTATTCCTTCTGTGGCAAGGAATCGAAGGGTAGCAATGGTCCTTTGCTCGGAGGTCCGTAAGTCTCTATAGAAATGGGAATTGGAAGTCCGTGTCCAATTGGTTTAGGTCCACCGAAACGAGGAGGTCCGAACTGATGATTCAGCGGCCCGGAAAACTTCAACGGTGGTCCGTACTGCGGCTTGGGTGGTCTGGAAGATCCGAACGAGGTCGCGGCTGGGCCGAAGTGCAACTTCGGTGGTCCGTAGTTCGGCTTGGGTCCGAAACCTGGTAATGGAGGTCCATAGGTTGGTTTCGGTAGGCCGTAATGGGGTTTCGGTTTTCTCGGCGGTCCATAAGAGTGAGGCGGAGGTGGTGGGAGTTCCGGTGGCGGTGGTGGGTGAACTTGAACAGGACCGTGATGTCCGGTGAGTTCTGGCGGTCCGTAAACTGGTGGAGGTCCGTTGAAGCCACCTCCACCTAACGGCGGACCGTAATCGTTGGACAATTGTCCGGGTGCTCCGTAAACATCGCTCAATATTCTGTCTTCGGCAACCACTTGATCCTTCGTCTCTGTCGTGTCTTTGTTGGTGGTCGATTGAGCCGGCCCTTTGTTGATGACTGCTAATGCTTCTCGTCCAATAAGGACAACGCAAAGCAGCGTCGTTGTAATCTAAAATCAATAACAACACGATCTTAGGAAACTAGTCACAAGGTGGTCGTCCCTCGAGACGCCTCCAACATTAAATCCCTTCACTTTTTTCTCTAAACTATCTGCATCATCGCGTGGTCGAGAATTCGTAGGCCAGAAAACAAGTAAGAGTGATGATATGACGCAAGGAATTATAATGTACGATGTCCCAGATTCCTCGCCGTTATATCGTATAATCTTCACAGCCATAAAATAAAAGGTGGTATTCATCGCGTTACACGCTGTGCTGATCGCACTCAGAGATTCGGATCGATGAGGAAAGCGAAAGGCTCGCGTGAAATATTTGATACTTGCACTATCCCGACGATTGATATTTCGTCAATTGTTATCATAATCTCGTCTAATCTACATCGTTTCTATGACTTATTTCTAGCAATCGCTGAATCATACTTACAAACGAGAAACCGGATTATAGAATTAGATATGGCAATCCGGACGTTCGAGGACGTATCCATGTAGCATTACACGCGTATATGTGTCATCGTGTGTAATACTCATGTTTCCATTTGTGTAAACCATCGGGAAAGTAGCAGCTCGTGGTTCTCGGCACTCAAGTTTTGCCCTACCTCCTACACATCGCGTTCTGATATACGTACAGGGCGAGCATTGTACGACGGTGTCGTCGGAGGCCGTGGGATACACGATGAGCGTTATACACGAGTTCGAACAACACTCTCTCGGTGGAAATGTGTTTCATATTCGCACAATGTATCTTCGCGTGTAACGCTCTGTGATTCGACATCGAGAGAGATGAGAGAGAGATGAGAGAGAGAGAGAGTACTCGCAAAATTCTACACGCAGGTTGCTCGGGATGGATGTGAGAATTATGTAAAGCCACGAGAGGTAACGGAGAGGCGACGGGAGAAGAGTAGTTACCTATATACCGGCCGCGGTTGATGGTGCAGCGACGAGAACGCGTGCAGGCGTTGCGTCGGACACGGCCACTCGACCAAAGTGGCGTAATGCACGTGGTTGCACAGATCCAACGTGGTGCATTTGCTCGTTCGCTCTGTGTCAAATGTGCGAGGATGATGCGGCGAAACGAAACCGAGTGCCAACAGCGAAATAACGTAATTTCGAATAATTACGGTGATAAAAAAAAACGAATCGAAATTTTATTTATGAACAACGATAATTTGGAACATATTATCTCAACCAAAAATACACTAATTATTACACTAATTCGCCGATCATAAATCCCGATCTTTTTTACGGTAACAATTATTTCCTGAAATTCACCTTTTTCCCCTAACTTTTTCTTCGATCGCGTTTCTTACACCAAAAGATCGTTGTACAAGGTTTGGATTCTACATCGTAGAGAAATACGTGGGTTTAACCGAGTCGCGTGTGGCACGAGAAAACATTGGCGAAATCGAGAATATGAGAAGAAATGTCTTTTTCTCTCTCTCTCTGGTTGTGCGAGTCACGAGGGAAGAGAGAAGAGAAAAGTCTCGTGAAATTCTCCTTCCGTCTTTCTTCCATTCCGGTGGCAAAAGTTGAACTCGAACACTTGACCTATATTCGCCTTCGAAATATCATCAATGTCAATCCTGAATTTTCGGAATTGATAAACTTGTAAACTTATTTAAGTTGTTTTATTGTTATTGTTATCATTATCATTATTATTCTTATTATTTATATTTATATTATTATTATTACTATTACAATTGTTATTATTGTTGTTATCGGTGAAGCACTCTCTTCGCCGGTTCAACGAAGATACAGTGACCCGTCTCGAGAGTCTCGAGAGCCGGCCGCTAATACGTATAGCACGAGGCTAAAGTGGCACGATGGCCGAGATGCAAGGCCGACATAATAAGGCCCCGCAAGGTACTTTCTCCAGGGCCCGAGTCGAGAGAGAAAAGACAACGGCGTCGAAGACCGATAGAGTGTATTTCGCGAGAAATGTCGTGTTTTTTTACGACCAAACGTGCCTCGAACAATAACCATCTTCGACGAGAGAACGTGGTGCCCCTCCGCATTAGCAAGGATTCAAAGCTACGGACAAACAAACTCGACGAGAAATCAGAAACGAGCCATTCACCGAGTCATTATAGCCTCGTGAGTCTCCGCGCTGTTAATCGTGTAACGATTTTATTAATCGATCTACAATACACCTTTTCCGATCGTGAGAAAGAGTACGTATCACAGCGTGCCGAAGAATGTATATAACTCTCGTTTCGTTCGGGGAAATTTCACATCGTCGGACTTCCTACCCGAGAAAGGTCATTGCGCTTGACGTCGTTTGATCAACCTCGACTTAATTAGCCGCCCGAGACGACTCGTCGATTTTTTTTTTCATTTTCGTATCGAAAGTTTCATTAGAGAGTACGAGAGCGACGTGCGATCGCGAATGAAATCGCGTATATTAAAGATCTCGAGTGAAATGAAGAGTCATTAAAAATAATTTTCAAAACGAAATGATTGTTTTTAATTTATCTCGCGTTCGCATCTCACCCGTATCGCCCGCGTCGTCGGAGAAATTGTGAGACGGTTTTTCCGTCGGGCTCTCGGTGCGATGGTCCACGGGATACTTCGATAGATACAAATATAGGAGAGACGATGTACGTATCGCGTACGTATCGTATCGCGAGATGCGGAGCCGGAGCACAATACAGAACGGGCCAGAAGCCAACGTCTTCGAAGATCGATCGGGGCGATTGTGCTGGGAGAGCCCTGTCGCCTCTCCGAGGGGGGTTCACGTACGAGCCGTAATCCGAGTACACTCGGTCGTTAGGTCGTCGAGAGATCCCATTAGTCGAGTGGAACTCCTCCTGCCACCGCCCTCGAACTACGCCAGGGGCTTATATAACTTTGATTTTTCTTTTTCTTTTTCAATTCCTCTATATCGTTCCTTTTTTTTCCAGAGTACGCGCTTAACGGTCGTAGGTACGGAACTTCGATTTCCTTTTCGGGACGCTGAGGGTGTCGCGAGGAAAACTTTTCTCGAATGTCTCGTCTGATCGAGCCGAGCTTCGATTATTTGCCACTAATTAGATAAACTAACATTAGCTAAATAAATAAATAAATATTCATGTATTTATATATATTTGTATTTATTTATTTGTTTATTTGTTTAATTATTCATTTAAGGAAATATGTGTTAAAGTAATCGAGACCCTTTAATACAAAAGTCGAAGGGCCCCGATCCGCAAATCGTAAGCTTTTATAACGTACGTACAGCGCAAGCTCTCCTCGTATCGGTGGTCTATCGCGTGTCCACGGGTTATAAACGCTCGCGCGCAAGCCGCAGTTAGCATCGGGAAGGCCACAGTATGTGCAACGTGTGCACTATACTCTATTCTCTCACTCTAGCGAGAAAATCCTCTAGATGGTCTAGCACATGCGTCTATAGAGCGTCTACACTAGGTTGGTCGGTTGACTCGCGGAGTCGTTTACCTTTGTGGCTAATGTCATTCCTCGCGTAATTTATATCCGTCACATGGCGGGGGGAGTAAGGGAAAATACAAAATTTCGCAACTGGATAAATTTTTCATTGAGAGCCTTGAGATTTTTTAAAATTTTTATTTTATGTACGAATAAATAACTTTATTTATTAATTTACGGGTGTGCAAATGGGTTCGTTCATTTATTTATGGACGAATAATTACGGTCAATTATTTATTTATGCACGTCCAACCAGGTTTATTATCTTCATTTTTTTTTCACTTGTAGCAATTTATACTCTGGCATTAATAAAAAATTGAATTAACGTCTAAATCGATAGAAGCTTGCTGATAAATATTTTTGTGACATAATGGATTTTTATCCCATTAAATGAAATCGAATAAATCACGTACGACCAAATATGTGAAATATATATTTTCTTTTTTTTTCTTCAAGTTGTTTCATGCAACGATAATTGTCGAAGTAAAACTTGTGTCGTCGTTCAACATTGCTAAAACGGGTTTTCGTGAGATCGTTTATAAATTGATCTCCTATTTGATGTATTTATAGGTATTAGGTATGTAATAGCGGAGAAATACGATAAAGGGGCATATATATAAGTGTATACGGCTTACATTATAACTGGGAATGCGTCGCGATATTATTAATGTAGTTTCCTTCCGCGTTACCCGGGGCAAGTTATTCCACCTGCCGATGTCCGTTTCCGCCTTGGCGATGTCCGCGAGTCGTTCGACGAACGCGCGCTTTCCCATTCGCATCGCGCGGTCCCCCCCTCTATACCCATCTCCTCCTCCCCGCAGCGACGATCCACGCAACCACATCGCGATAAATCGCGGGAGATCCATCGCGTTTGGCGAACTTTTAACTCTCCATTTCTGAACTGGGATACGCTCGCTGAACAACGATAAACCGTGAATTCTAATAATTACCAAATACGGACGAACGGATCGCCATCGCGAAAATAATTACGCAAATATCATTATCGTACGATAATGATTTGAAAAAATTACGAATAACATTAGAGAAAATGTTAAATTCGCATTTTATTTCCTCAATCGACGTCCGGATCCGCGCAAATTTATTGGCACGTGCGGAACTAAAGAAGAATTTAATAAACTCATAATGAAAGAATATTAAATAGAATAATTATGAAAAATTATTACGACGAAATATCGAAATTTCATTCGCAACGACAGTTATTTCGTAATGATCGTTTTTATTCTCAAATAATTATAATTATTTAACAATAAATTTATCTCGAATTTTTGCCTTTTTTCGATTTTAACGTCGCGCATTTTCGTTCGATCGTTCGCATTCCCGGCAAATTTCTTTGGCTGGAAAAACGATCGACAACGAAATCCAATATCCTTTTTTTTTACGTCGTTCGGGAATTCTTTAAAGTTAAAATGGCTCGTGGAGCGACGAGATGAGGATTCCAGATACGCTGAGGAGTTTCCGATATCACCGAAACCGGCAGATATTGCCGAACGTAGATGTATCCGCGTCCCATGTATATTTATATAGGTGAACACGAAATCGAAAGACAAGAGCGAAGAAATAGGTACGGGGTGTAACCGATCGCAGAAAAAAGCGGAGATTGGCGTTGACCCGCGAAGCGATAAAGCTTCGAGATCGAAGGAAAGAGCTTTCGAATGAACTTTCAAGCGCACAAGCGCATTAGCGACACGGCACTGAGTGGATTATGTCAATGTCGAGTCCATCTTATCGATAGTGGAATTCGGCAATTACTTAATCTCTTGTGCGAAATCGTCGTCGTCGTACCGGAATTATCGGTAATGCATGCGACGTACTTGTTTCGTAGCCGGCTCGCTCCTTTATTAGCCTCGAGTTTTTTTTTCAGTCTACATATACCTATATATGTATAACTATTCACAGGCCATAGCCTCTCTATAACGCAATCTAGAGCTATTTCTAATTAGCAGCACTGATTACATCCGACTGCACGAACTCGTGAGAATAATTGACCCGTGAATACAAAAATTATATTTCTCCGACAATTCGTCGACGAGCCTTTCGCAAATCCTCAATTTATCGATCTCGATCGAAGCGTCCTTGTAACGATTTTACCTGATTGTCGGTGGCGTCAAAGGGGCCAATTTTTTCAAATCAATTACGTACGTAAGGACCAGACGATGATTGCAGATTATAATTAACAATTATTGATTTTCACCAATTATCGATTTCTCACACCTACCTTAAAATTAGCCATGGCACTTGTAGCTCGATTATCTTGCGAGCTCACACTTGCACAATGCGACGAATATAAAGATAAAAACAGAAAAAAAAATTATATTCGAAAAATCACCAAATCGACGAGTGTCGAAATTCGATCGCGTCGCTCGGTCCTTCGTCGATGAAATAATAATAATAATAATAATTTAACAAAAGTAAAGTGTATCTTTTTTCACGTCCCGTTCACCATTGCGATCTGACACTTTGTTTTTCTTTTTTCTCGACGGTGACGAACTTCACGGTTTTTCTTTTCTTTTTTATTTCAATTATCAAAAAAATTTTGTTATTAGTTCTTATTTTTACTTTCGTACCGCGGCCGCGGTTCGCTGCCGCTCGCGAGGACTCAAAAAATGTTCAGCCTCGTGATCGTTCTCGGCTTATATAGACTCGGCGGCGTGGGGACCCGCGAGCGTATATAATACCATACGCTCGTCGAGCTACGTTTCTCTCTTTTTCTCTCTGTCTCTCACTCTCTCTCAATGCGAAGACTCGTTGACGCCAGGTGAATCGGGAAAAAGAGAGGGAGCGAGAGAGAGAGAGAAAGAGAGAGCAATATGTACTCGGAGAAAGAGAAAGAGTTGCAGGGGCGGGAGTCTCGTCGAGTGATCGAGAGCGCGGGAAAGAGAGAGAAACAGGATAAGGACTCACATACATACACACACATATAAAATACGAGATAAGGTAAAGCACCAAGGGTCCGGCGCCTCGAATTGGAGAAAGGGAGAGAGAAGAAAAAAATGTTTGAAGACCGTGAGTGGTGGGAGATTGGCGCTCACCTCACACATCGGACTTGAAAAAAAATTCTCTTTGGTGGAGAAAGTAGGCTGTGTCGTGGCGATCCCAGCTCGAAGACGCCACCGAAGATGGGCTCTTCTTTCACACGTACAGACTCGCGAGAATTAAATACCAATGTCCCTACCGTACATGGGAAATGTATATATATATATATATATATATATACAGACGAAGCGTCATTCTATCGTTTGAAAAAAACACTATAAGTCTATAGTGTTTTTTTAGCATACCTATACGTTCTTCTATGTACCTATATATAATACTAAAATAACCAAAAATAGATTACTATGCACTCATAGTGCTACAGCTATATATTCGTTTGACTTTTAACCGTTAACGTTCATATATATAAATATATATATATATATACAGGGTGTCTCAGAAGTGTCGGACGGTCTGGTAAGAATTCCCTTGCGAAGTCGAGAAGGTCAATTCGCAATAGTTTTTGAACGAGATGGGATTTAAGCTGTCAAATCGTAGAGCTAGAATTGGCTGCGTTCGAACGGAATCGATAGGATAGCGGCGCGTGCCCGAAGTTTAAAGAGACATCGATTGTCACTGGCCCGGAGCGAGACTAGAGGCTATAGCTATCGGATATGAGCTATAGCTCATCGATCGTACTTCGTTCAGACTTTGCTCACGCATTGCCATAGCACGCGAAAAGGGACGATCGATGGTCTCTTTAAACTACGGATACGCGTTGCTACCCTCTCGATCGCGTTCGAACGCAGCCGATTCCAGCACGACGATCGGAAAAGTTAAAACTTCTCTCGTTTAAAAACTATCGTGAATTAATCGTGCAGATTTCGCACGTGAATTCGTGACATCCGTAACTATACGCAGGTACCAGATGGTGTTGGGACTTCTGAGACACCCTATATATATATATATGTATGTACGTAAAAATCTAAGAGTCAAACGGACGTAACCAACAAAGTGTTTACCCACTGAACGACGCGGTTTAGTCGTACGATCTTTCGGCTTGAATGAAGCCCCTGCGTGTTGAGTTTAAGGCTCGTTGGCACCACGGGGAACAGTTAAAGAACATTCTACCTCCCTCCTCTCGAACCATATACCTAATACGACGATTAGTCTCTGCAAGCGTCGCGTCGAGTACGACTACCGATGCATCTTGTCGCACGGCGTGTGTATAGCGAGAGTAAAACAGTTTGACCATGCATTCGTATACCACGGCCTATAACGGGAAATTGTTATAACCGTGAGAGAGTGAGACGAGAATAATGAGAAAATCTCTATCATTAACCATTTTGTGATTAACGTGTATGGAAAAAAACTCGGGGATAAATTATAGTCGTGGATCAAAGTACGGAGGAGAAAAAAAAATATATATATGTATAAATATCGAAATCTCGAACAAAGAGTAAGTCAAAGAGTGTGAAACCTTGGTCGGTTTAACGATTCGATATTTATTGACAGCGCTGTAAAATGTTTTTACGGAAAATTGTATAGGAATCGATAACTAGAGCGCGTGCGTGTAAAGATTTTCGTTCGTTCAACGATTTAATTTTAGTCATCGCGTTATTTGAATATAATTAATGCTCTCCTTTCTCTCTCTCTCTTTATCTATATATATATATATATATATCGCACGTTGCTACTTCGAGGGATCGTATCGATTCTCACAGGTGCCGCGCAACCGAGGATTAAGATGATCTTGATTGCTCCAGCGGTATAGAGCGCGATCTCCGCCGCGCGTTTGCCCTATGCGTTTGGGATTAAATCGAAGCCCCCGAGCACACGAGATGACAATCCTCGCACTGTGATCGGATCTCTATGTATAATGTATATATACGCATGGCGCATCTATCGATCTATGATTGATACCGATTCGAAGCTTCCCATCACGTCCCGTCACCTTGTCAAGCCTACCCTCGTGCAATAACGAAGAAAATCTTTTGAAACTTGTCGACGAATCCGCGACTTTACGCCCAATCGAGCTTGCTCGATCGAAAACAATTTCAATGTATGAGACTAACTGTAGAAATTTCAATTTTCTATAGTTAATTATTTCTTCTTCCTTGACTCGAACAAATTTTCGTACAATATTACAATTTTGTTTAGAATTAAATCCAATAATACAACGAACGAAAGAAAAATATGAAAATTTATAAAAATACAAAAAACAAAAAATTCAATAAACTTCTTCACATTCTCATCCAACGATAAGACTCGTGGACAAAATAAAAAAGAAACATTTCACGAAAGCAAAAATTATAAATCAATGTCTTAAATAAGCTTAAATTTTTAATTCACTCCTTAATTATTTATATTCACCGGTTAATTGCGACCGCGACGTACCTATACGTATGCCGTACGAATTTCCCGCAGGTATATTACCGCGTCCATAACCGATCGAACTCGTCGATCGTCGTACGCGCGTCTACCGTTCCCCCCGGTCCGAGAGCGGAACGTTATACTCGGCCAACCGCAAACTATACGATCGGTACGTACATACGAGCGAGCAAGCGAGCAAGCAACCCACCACGAGGAGAGCAACTAACCGATCCGAGGGTGCACTTCGCGCCCGTGCATACGCGATGCAGTTGCATTCGGGGACCGTTCGTTCGTTCGGGGTAGGAGAGGGGAGTGGAGGGGGGGGATGGTCTGGCCTCTACGTACACACACCGGTGTGCACCACGTCCAGAGATCCATTAAAGCAGCATCAATAATTCAGCGCTTAAGCGCTGCCCGTGACGGTTTGGCTTTGGCCACCGAGCTTCTATACAACATATGTATATATATATATATATATATGCAAGCTTGGCCATCCCCTATTTGAAATGAGGGTAGGGGGTAGGCGAGAGGGTTTTCGGTACGCCGTAAACAGCGTTGTTCCGGAGGGCTCGTGAGAACGAACGTACCTACTATGTACTGGACGCTCGAAATCAGCCCTCCGCTGGCCATACCAGCGGCGAAGAGGTGGGGGAGGGGTTGCAGAGAGGGAGGGTCGAGGAACAATCGTCGCTTCGGAACTCCCTTTTCTATTCGCGTTTCCTTTCGCCCTCTTCTGTTCGTGCCCTCTCTCGTCCTCGCCCTCGCGTGATTTATAATCGAAACGACAATGCAGCTCCGGTATGCACATCGACGGTGAACGGGGGCAGTTTGGGAATGGATGGACCACTCGAAGGTTCGTACGGACTACGAATATTGAAAAAAAGGAATGGAAAAGAAAAAGAAAACGGAGGAACGGCAGAGACCGAGAAGTCGGAAAGGAAAGTTATTTCTATAACGGACGTAAAAAGCATTTTAATCGGATCGAATGACCTCGAGTCAAGATTAGGATCGAACTTGAATTATAACTGTACCGCGGTTGAACTTGACGTCGAACTATAATTACGAGGCGAGATAAGACGCGCGATAAACGCGTCGATTATTGTTCGTACGATCGATCAGTTCGTGAAATTTTCCCGAAGAAAAATAAAGCGTGTCTATTTAATGAACGCGTTTTTTTTTTAGGCAACTATGAAAAAGAAAGAAAAGAGCTCGAATTAGCGCGAACTATAGAAGGTAAAATGAAACGAGTGCGTACGTGACCGCGATGGGTCGGCAGGAGGGGGATTGCGGTTGAAGAAAATACAAGAGATGTTAATATGAATAAATACTCGCGGTGTTCGAGAGAGAACGCTGTTACTGACGTTCTGGTTTTCGTTATTATACCGCCGCAGTCGGAAAGAGGTACCCGGCTTGTCGACGATTGCCACAATTCCGACAAATATATGCACATTAACGTATCCGATAATGAGTTTCGCGTATGTTTTGGCCTAATTAGTATACCCGTTGTCTATATCGGCGTGTCTAAGCGCATCGTAGTGGATTATATTCCTACATTATTATCTATACACACACACACATATATATATACTAAGAATATATATATATAGCGTAGATTATTCTTAGTTATAGGCGCATTTGAATGAATGAATCGTAAAGGGGAAAGCAGATTTCACTCGAAATATCTCAAACATATGCAAATAGATCCAAATATGTGTGTGTGTGTATATATATATATATATATATATGAATGAGTAAGCTCGTCAAGGACGCCTACGGGTAGGAAGTGCGCTCACCTGTTAAGCACGGATATTCGTTTTCTAAAGGCCTCTTATTTGAATGACCGATCAACGAAGATGCCTCGAGCAATATACATATATGCAATACATACGAATTCGAATAAATAGGCACACACACATAGAACATATATATCATATATTTATGTATAATCATATATCTGTGTACTATATTATATTATTAATAGGTATTTTTCGATAGGTGTAAGTTATTCGTAAAAATGTAAATAGTATAGGTTTATTTTAATAAAATATTAAATCGAAGACGACTTCGAAGATGACGGTCAAGGTGACATCAACGGTCAAACTAAAATAATCTCATCGAAGATATTTTTCGGGTCAACGATAGATCGGAATGCGCGAGAGCGCACAGGTGCGCCGCGGATTCTCCATGGAAATTTCATAGGCTCGATCTCGCTCTCTATTCCCTTGTCTCGAACGAGAGCCGGAGGAAAAACTTTCTTCTCTCTTATTAGTAAGTACGGAATTGGTTGACGAGATGACGATGACGATGACAATGATGATGACGATGATAATTATGCCGGGGTCAACTAACTTTTTTGTCACATATATATATATGTAAGTGTAAAGGTTGCCAGGCCAATGTGACGCGATGGAGAAATCATCGACGAGATTCGAGACGCACGGTCGTGATACGCGTGGATATTACGCGACGTTCGTTCACGGTACACGCAGATTCTGGACATTCTCGTCTCAGGCCGAGCCGGAAGAAACGCTCGAGCCGTTTGCGTGACACACACACACGCGCGTGCCAGCCACAAAGATCAGCCGCACATACTCTCTCTCTCGCTGTGGTCCGCTTTCGCCGCGTTTTGCATAATTTTTTGCTCTTCCTACCCTCATACGGTCGTAAACATTTAGCGGAGAAAATTGAAAAAAAAAGATCGGAAAATTACGACCAATAAAAGATATTTTCACATCGATCGATAAATTATAAAAATTATTTCGCAAAATTTACTAAATCGATGGAACGTTTAGCCATTAATAATTGGATTACCAACGATTCGTTATTGATTTAATTATCGAGGGAAGGGTCGATTAAAATTTCTTGTTTTTTCTAAATCCATATTTTTTGTTTTTACAAATTTGAACCTTTCTCGATCCCCTCGTTAATCAAAATTATAAAATAGAATCGATCAACCAATACGTCTACGTACCTTCGATCGTTACTTCGTTTTACCATCTATTTTTACCCTCGTATCTCGTTTCGTATAGCGCATATATACTGATGCAAATATTGAAAGAAAAATCGTGCATCCATCATCGTAACTCTCGTAACAAAAAAGAAAAAGCTTCTTTCGTTGTTTGTTTATTGTTTTTTCTTGTTTTCTTTTTGTCTGTGTATGAGTTTTTTTTATAGCGCCGTCCGTCTTTCTCAACCGTTGACGCGCTTTATCAAACTCCATACACGGGACTTCGATAACAATCCGACTTGACCCTTCGATTTACGATCGGGCCGAGAATAATACATAGACGTATATAGACACATCTATTTTTTGTTCAACGTTTTCCCGCTCGTCTGCCCGCCCGCCCGCCCGCCCGTCTCGATTCCACTTCGCACATTTTACCCGTGACGGATATCATACGCGCATATAGACGTTACACCAGCGAGAGAATAAAAGTGCCCATCCCGTCGAGTTATCACGCTCGATATACAGTACGGAGCGTACAACGTACGCAAAGAGCATCGGTTTGCGCACCGAACTCGAGTCGCAAAAAAAAACACAAAAAAAGAAAAAAAATGAAAAAAAATGAAAAAAAAAAAGATTTCACAGCCCCCACGCGCCGTTTATAGCGCGAGCAACCCCTCGGCTCGTGCAAGAATGCAGATTTTCTACTCGCGTTGTGTTGTTGCGCGCGGAACGTGAGATTTATACATTCTTTTTTATTTTTATTTTTATTTTTTGTTTTTATGATTTTTTTCTCATGTTTTTCCTATACGATAAATCCGTCGTAAAGGGAAAAAAGCCTGTGCGTACGGAGGGACGGGAGCAAATTTGTATAACGTAAAATTTGCTCTTTTGCGTATAGACGTGCCCCGGTAACGAGTACGGGACCGTCGAAGAAACGTGCCCGTATACTTGAAACGTTTCCGAGGCTCGTGAATACCGCAACGTACGTTCCGGTTGCTTGTGCTAGAATATACACATATATATACACTATACAACAGGAATTTACGGTATATATAGGTATATGGGTAAGTAACTATAAATATATATGTATAGTTAGTTAGCTATAAAGCGCGCGTAGACAATAACGATGTGAATTCAGTGCAACGAGGTTCGTTGTTTCGTTGCGTCGGAAAAATGACGAAAAAAAATGTACGGTGCGAGAGATCGAGAGAGAAAAAGAGAGAGAGCAACATAGTGGCCATAATAACGTTATACAGCTCGCTATATTGCCATAGACACCGATGTCGTAAGACTAGAACGTTCCACCGAGAGCCTCACGAAAGCCGAAAAAGAGAGAAAAAAATGTACGAAGAAAAAAAAGGGCAGGTGAAGAGAGAAGGAGGGAGAGAAGAAATGGGAAGAGGATCCGTTGCAGCAGCTTGACGGTCACTGAACCGACGGGGAGATCGAAAGAAAGTCACGAACGACCGCCAGTTGGGCTGGAACACTTCGACTCTCGGGTTTTAAAGACTTCCCCGATATTTATGAAGTTTCGGTCTCATCTATGGATTATCGAAATGCTACCCCGCGAGAGATTGGTACAACTGAGGGCCACAGATCGTGAGAATGGGTAGGGTGAAATAATCGTTCTTGGATCGTCACGGGTTCGAGGCGAGGAATTCGCCTCGACTTCATTCATCTTTGTTTACGAACGTCGTATTAACACCGCGATACGTAAATCCGTGACTACGGATAATATTTATTAATGGGTAACGATAGGCGCCCGAAGGAACTAATATCGAGCCGTAAAAGAAACAATTTATTTCCTCGGGTTAACAATATTTATTCATTTTTTATCATTTTGTTAACAAACGAATTGTTCAAATAAAATCGTTAATGAAAAAATGGAGAAGGATTTATCGCCGTATGGCGAAATCCGACGAGATTGGAATTAATTTTTTTCTACGTTGTTGTATTATATTTATTATTTTTCGTGGAAAAGAAATTGCGAAAGTCAATTTTGGTTGATTGGAACGAATGGATTTTCAGACTCGACGTTACTTTACTTGATACAAAATCTTGGTCGATTAGTCACGTTTGTTTTGCTATTTTCGCATTAATGTTTCAATTTAATTCTCCTTCCGACCGGACTCAAATCTCGGTCTCGAGACGCGCCAAATTTCATTAAAACGATTTCGCGTATTCCGCCAGGAGAAAGGAACAAAAACGGTCGGAACGAAATATCGAACGGGCCGAAATAAAACGAGAGCTAACGGAATTTTCTCTGAGTAAACGACTTTTTGTTCGTAGCTGAGGATTTTAAAAAACTGAGATGAGAGTGTAAGTCGAACGGAGTTCGGACGATGACATTGTATAAAATATTCGGAAGTCACACGTTCCATCGAAATTCCGATTTGATATATTCCGGATATTTCAGATTTTTTAAATATATTCGTTTGAAAACGACAGTTCGAATCTCGCAATGTTGTCGCGAGCGCGGTTACAATTTTGCGCAACGAAGGGGTGAACAAAAAAAACAGCACGTACTCCCAGTCTTTGCAGCTGGTCGAAATACAGCGCTGGCCGGATGTGTTATTCGAGAAGTATAATTAACGGAATTTTTTTTCGTCGGTCGATTTCTTCATTGTGCTTCGCGTGACAAAATTACATTGACGGTGCAAATGTCGTTTCGTCGAACGACCAAAAATCATTAATTTCGTCGCATTAGCCACGTAAACGATGAAGCAATGACAAAGCGTTAAAATAATGGACGGATGAAAAAAAAACTGCCGTTTCGTTCGATGCGTCGCCCGTATCCGCGAACCTTTAAACGAAAGGAGATCGATGAAATTGCAAGCGGAATTTGCAATTCTTTCTCGGAAAACTTGTCGGGATTCGTCCACTCGCAGCTTCTAGAAACTCACTTCACACTTATCCTCGATTCGGTACAGTATTCGATATGGTGAAACGAAAAAGTACGCTACCGACGGTTAATACGATTATTAAATTATGGCTCTTATAATATCGATTTTGAAATAATTTCTATGGTCTATCGAGTTTCGAGTCGAAATGCGTTGCAACGTTCGGAAATTCGTAGAAAGTCACGAGTGCGAAAAACTTAGGGAGGAAAAATGGGATTAATTGCCTCGCTTCTTATAATATTGTCGTCGTCGGTCTGTATGAAAATCCAATGTTGAAGGACTGGCCGAGGTACCGTCAAAGAGGGCTACTTTGACATTGACGGTAACTTTGACAGTTTTGGGGCTACTTTGACAGAGCGCCAAAATACGGGTTAAATGTGCTCGCAGCGGTGAAAAGGTCGACTATTTACGAAAATTTCCGATTCCGTAACCTCTGATTAAAGTCTTTTTGGAGGAAACAAATTTTGACCCTCGGCAGGTGACGACAGTCGACATTTGTTATTTAATTTCGATTCCGTACAATTGGAAATTTCCTCCGCAACACGAATATCGCCATTATAATCTCGATATATTGCAATTTACGTACAAATATTGAGTTTTTCGATCTTAACGATAATATATAAGACTGATTAAGTGCCTATAATAGCACCCTAGGTACTTGTTATTTGTATGTAAAATGTCTCCTAAAAATGACAATTTTATAATAAAAAAATCGTTGTTTTTCATTTAATTTTTTGTAGAATGCATAAAATATTAAATTGGTTATCGAAATGATGTCAAAAGTAGCCATTGCGCTTTGAATCTTCGATATAAATTGCGTTTTAATGTCTAGTCAAAGAAGTCCCATACCGGGGTTACTTTGACACTTTTTTAAAAATATATAAAAAATAGTAGACGGAGTGACGCAGGCCTTGACTTTCTTATACATTTCATATCCAAAGAACACAATGTTCTATCGAAGCCAAATAAGCTGGAATTTACGATGTTAAAAAAAAGTTACCTACAAATATCTACCAAAATCTGTTCAAAGTAGCCCCGTTTCACGGTACGTACTGTACCAACGATCGTAATACGTAAGATTATCGACGTGAAACAATCGATAATGACTAATTTGTTCACAGAATGATCACAACTTTTGCAAACGTTCGAAAACGATGTGTTACACGCTTTGAGGGAGAAGTACATAGCGCTTCTCGCGTGCCACCGCCGTAGGGATGCGCGCACCTTTACGTGAAGATGCATCTTCTCCTATGCTCTCCCACTGTGACGATCGTTTATATCTCATTACAACTCGCCATTTATATGAAAATTTACCGTTAACGGATTTACCAAAGCGCATATCATGCCACGAACATAATACGTAAGATTATTTACAAAATTATCGACGATGAAAAATAATATATTCAGTCAATGTTTGCAAATATTTGCGGATATTGTATCACGATGTTGCAGTATGTCCTCGAGCGAACGAATATATAAAGATATAGTTCGCTACCCGCGAAACCCCCTCCGGCATGAGCTCGCAACCTAGCATTAGCTCCGGCCCGTGCCACACGATGCCAAGGGCTGTCGATCGTCGCTCGTCAAAATAAGTCGATATTTATCAAAATCACAGTGCTTTCGTCGATCGTTCGTGTTAAAATCTCAAACGAAGTAGCAACGATGCTGTGGGAACGCTAATTTATCGTCCCTCGTTGACTTGCTTACAAGGAGTGATTTTTGCGTTCGACGACAACCGACCCGTTTTAGCACATCGAATGGCCAATTTTCATCGTGGGGACGATTCTCGAACGAAGAACATAAAAACGAATGCGTTATCTACAATTATAATCAAGTTGCCGACAGTGTTTCGTTCACAGCCAAAATACAATTATTGTCGCCAACTACCGACTCTGACTAGAGTCGACCGTCTAATATTCGACCATGACGTTCCACCAAGCAGGAAAATATTGAAAATTTTAAAAATCGCAATATTCAACGGAAATGTTTTTTAATTCGAATCATCCGAATTTTCTTCGTTATTCATCAAAGTCATGCTTTCTGTAAATGAAATTTGCTACGCTACAGAAACAAAATTTCTTCTAACATTGTTTTCTGTAAACTTTCTTCAACAAAAATATCCCTCAAGGCCACATATCTATATACGTGGCCTTGAGAGTTTTTCTTTTAGTAGCTAGAAGATTTTTTTCTACCGGATCGGACTCGAAACATATCTTGAGAAAGACAGATGCCCGATTCAAGCGACAAGTACACGCGTCCTCCATAAAAATAATGACGCGAAGTGTAAAATTGGTCGATGTCGAGCCATTATCGGAGAAAGTTTTACTCTCCACAGCTCGCTTTCGTGTTTCACCGGAGTTTATCATCCGCTCGAATACTCGACTCGTTGTATTCTCTGGGATACCTATGTAGTCCGAAACGAAATCGCCAGGAACATCGCGTATTAGCGGCTGATGCACTTGCGTGGTTTTTGCTACGACTGTAATCCCGAGAACCGTTGCTGTCGGAACTTTCATCGGTCGGTGGTTAGCGCGGAGTCGGGTAGATTGGTGTTTCCTGTAAAATTTCACACAACGAGACCTAAAATCATCCTCGAAGCTCGAGCATGAATCAAACTTCGAATATCCGGGTCCGATCGATTCCGCCGATCGTCTTTATTCTCCGAACCATCACTTTTTTCCATCTTGTCGATCTCGTGGCCAAATTTTCGACGGGAAATCGGCTTATTACGATCGAGAGAGGCTATTTAATTCGCGAACTTGCCGCAAGATTTTTTGTTCTTTTCGTATCTCGTCAAACCGTTTCGCACAACTCGGGACCGGAAGACTCGGTAACGTTCTCGATGAATTTCACAAATGATGTTGCAACGCAGCTTCGCTCTGATTTCATCACGAACGAAATATTTCCCATCCTCGCGATTAAAATCGAGCACTAAAATTTCACACGATCGACCGGATGCGCGTAAACATTGCCCTCTTTAAAAAACGATTCGAATTACAACCGTCGTCTCGGTTCATCCATAACGAGATACGAACGACGTTTTTAATATCGTTCACGAGGCAAAATTTTGCAACGCCACAAATACAAAATAAAAACCGACGCTTCGCCGCGCGCTCGTAAATATAATTTTGAAATCAGCGATAGAGGAAATACGGACTGTCCGTCGTTTCACTCGGAATCTGCAAAAAAAAAAATGAAAATTAAGAAACTCGCCGATGTTACACATGAAGAAGGAGATCTATTATTACGTGAAACACTTTTTCAGAGCTAAAATCTAGCGTCACGATCTTCTCGCTCCTCGGGGTAAGCCTCGGTCCCATCCACGATTTCCACAATACTCTCACAAAACTCTCGCCTCGTGTGTAAGCGTTTTCGCACGCGACGGTAACTAATACTAGAGTTCGAAAAAACAAAAAAAAAACAAAAAAAGCAAAGCGTGCGCGAGACGAAATAAAATAACGCGAGAAACAAAGACGATAATTTCATTTTTCTCGTCGTTACCTCTCACTGCCGGTTCGTCTTCTCTGTTAACGGACGTATTCATTCGCAACCTGCAGTTAAATCTCGTAAGTCAGCGTTTCTCACTTCTTTTTCTTTCTTTTTTAACATTCAGTCAGTTAAGAGATATTATGCTCGTTGGATCGTGGCGGTTGAGCGCTCGCGCGAGCTTATCCCCGCGTGTGTACACACGCGCACGTAACCCTTTTTCCTCTGCTGTAACGATAGAACGAACAACGTAACGAGCCGATCGTTATTTGCTCGATTTGCACCGCGTATATACCTTTCCTTCGTTGCTCGAGCGTCTAAGAGGCCTGTATATGGGAACCTCTTGCCTCCGGTCCGACGGCGAAGCGAAAGACCTCGCCACGCCTCGACGAGCTACACGTATTTTTTCTTCTTTTTTTTTCTTCTTCTTTTTTTTTATTTCGTTTCTTTCTACTTTTGTAACACTCGACACGATGCTTCGAGAATCCCTGCAACCGGTATATGGTATATTTAGATATATATAGGCGTGTGTTATAGAGACGGGATAAAAATTATTCCGGATCTCCCGTCGCATCCGAGAGTGCATCCACCTCGTTCTTTCATTCATTCGCTTTCTTCCGTCGTTTTCTTTTCTTCTTCTTCTTTTCTTAGTGTACCTTACAGCTTCATTGATGCTCTAACTGTACCGGATAGGAGTAAGATTGATGATCTTTCACGAATTGGACGAAGACACGATCTTGAATAATCGATGACCCACCGCAGACAGTGAGCTGTTTTCTTTGTCTGTTTACTTTTTGTATAATTGTGTACGTATCAGGATGGGGAGAATTTGTTAAAATGTGTTAACAGTTATTATACAGGATTATTAACAGTAAATGTAACATTTAGCATCGGTCGATCTCTGGTATGAAATTATGCGGAAACTTTTCTCGATTGCGCTGAGAGTGCATTGTCCTCTCGGTCTTTCACCTGTTCAGTTTCCTTGGTGGTGGTTCTTTTTTTCTCTCTCTTTCTTCAGCCTCTTGCGTCCCGTAGCTTCATTGATGATTTAAGTCTATTAAATAGGACCGAGATTGATCACCGACGTGAAAAAATTCCGAGCGGCCAAGGTCAAAAGCTGATTTATGAGCATCATTTTACTCTTCACAATGAGTTTGTCATGTTGAATTTATTGAGAAAGGAAAAAGTTTGAATTTATTGCAGCTTAACGTTGTTTAATTGAATGACTATGAAAATCCATAATTGTTTTTTTTTTAAACTGTAAAATTATCACAAATAATTTTTTTTTTTAGTATTTCGAATTGATTCTTTCTTGCAATTTTTAAACATCATTTTTCTGCTCCATAGCTTCATTCAGGATCTGACTTATCCAAGATTAATGACATGGTCGTTCACGAATCGAAGCGTGTCATGAACCTGACAAATTTGTCATTTACACAACGCCGGTAGCTGACACGCATCCTTCATTTTACCTTTCACGCAAAGGTCACTGAACTTTGGAAAAAATGAATATATCGTTTTAGCCTTCATTCATCTTACGAGTCATAAATATATATGCATTTTAATCTTCATAAATAAATAAAAGTTCATAAAATTTATCATGTCATATTTATTATCCGTGAAAGTTTTCTACTTTTTTCTCTTCCACGTGAAAAAAAGTATTTTTCAAAAGTTAATCTTTTGACGTTATGAGTAAATCCTTTGACGTTGACGGATATCGAATGATAATTAGATACAGGCATAAAGCAATAGCAAGAAGAAATAGAAGAATATATTTTCGTTTCATATTTTAACGTATGAATACCCGCGCAGTATATCTATATATTTCTCTCTCACGAACATGTAACACATGATTTTCGAACGTTTGTAAAAGTTGTGAACGTTATGCGAATAAATTAGTCATCGTCGATTGTTTGACGTAGATAATTTTACGTATTACGTTCGTATGGGTGCAGTACGTGCCTCGGCCAGTCCTTCAACATTCAATTTTCATACCAACGGACAGCGACGACATTAGAAGTAGCCAGACAATTAACCTCACGTTTCCTCTCTGGATCTTTCGCGTTCGCGATCCTTCTATAAGTTTCCGAACGTTGCAACGCATTTCGACTCGAAACTCGATAGCAGATACAAATTATTTTAACCTCGATATTATAAAAACCATAATTTAAAAATTGTATTAAGCATCGTTCGTGTGCTTTTTTGTTTCACCAGCGAACATTGAAGTGAGTCGAGGAAAAGTGTGCAATGAGGTTCTACAAGCTGCCAGTGGACGAGCACCACAAGTTTTCCGAGAAAGGAACCGCCGAGGGAGTTGAATCGCGAGGATTGCTCGTCACTCGCGATTTCATCCATCTCCTTTCAAGCCTAAGGTCGGCGAGATGCGAGGGATTCATCGAAAAAGTGAGTTTTTTCAATCCTCCATTATTTTAATGCTTTATCATTGCTTCATCGTTCCCATCGCTAATACGTAATTGACCAGTATTGGGTCGTTCGACAAAAGATGGAGGCACCTAATCTCAATTTTTCTCTCTCGACGATCTTTGTGCGAGTCTCGGAACGTTCCAACGTATTTTGACTTAAAAGACGATTGACAAGCTGAATTATTTTAACCTCGATCTTACGAGAGGGATAATTCAACCTCTGCCACTAGTGCAAAAAAAACTAAACCCTCATGGCCTACAAAAAATGAATAAAAATTGGAGAATAATATTTAAAATATGTTTCTTCATCTTCTCCATTGTTAATCGCCCGCGCAATCGTCCAATTGACTCTCGTAATATAATTTTACACATCTCAGCATTGTCTTTTCCGCATCTTTACGCCTCGTCGCTCATACATTATAATTGTAAAACGCACAGGCCTCAAGTGCAACGACGGGCTTAGGTGTCATCACGCTCGCGATACGCGTCGAAGTCGAAAGTGCTTTCCACTGTGCGGAAATGGCAATGGTAAAATGAAAGAAAAAAGACGAGGAACAAAGAAAAGAAGAAGTCGCGTAAAGTAGGTAACGGCTACCAGGAAATTCCTGAATGTGCCAGACGCGGTGCATCACGCACGCAAGGAAAGGCCTCGTTCGCCCCCTTGGTCTCGGCGAGTCACAAACACACCTCTCGAATTCGCGATTACTTCTAGGCGTGTTTTATTCTCTCTATTTCTTTCTCTTTCTCTTTCTCTCGTTTGCTTTTTTCTTCTCTACGATCGTTTTACGACCATTTATTTATATTTCTTCTTTGTCTCGTTACGACGCTCATAAATTCTCCGAGCCAATTGTCATGCGTACGTTCGTCGCCGAAACGAGGAAAGGAGGATAAACCGGATGCGGAACTTGCGTGTCGTACGTTGGGTCTTTAAATTGCAAATTTAAAGACGAAACTCGTCGTGGACGTCGTCGCGGCATCGAGTCTCGTCGCGTTCCAGGTGAAGTTTTCACCGAGAGTCATGCGCGTGACTCTCTCGTGAGTTCGCGATAAATCCAGGAAGGCACTCGTGGATTTTGTTCTCTCGCGTTGCTGATGGGTACCGATGAATCACGAGATCTCTTATATAGCGGGAGTGAAACTCTCGATTGACGTCGTTCTCTCGTTCTGACGCCGGATCTCTCGACCGGCTTCGAACGCCTTTGTAACAGACCGGGATATGTTTTAGTCGCCGGTGGTCGGTCGAACATTCCAGCCGGGTAAGGGCTCGATACCAAACCCGGACTCTCGATAAACGTCTGTTTATATAGCTCTTTGGTAAACGCTTAATTCTTGCCTCCTTTTGGAACGATGACGTATCTTCCCGAAGCCCCGAGGAGGAATTCGTGTTGCATCCTGGGAAAGCAAAATACTCATTCTTTCCTGCTTGACTCATCGAGGGAAATTTTTATACAAAATATTTCGTTCAATTTTACACTAGGAATAAATTTTAATTCGACAATTTTTTCACAATCTTTCGTCACGAGAGAGATAATTGACGAAAAATTCATTGATGATTTCATCGATTTTATTAAATATTCTATCAAACTTTCTCAATAATAAATATTCCCGAAATTCCACAATTATTTTTCAAATTCTTCTTTTCTCGTTCACTCCCACGCCGTTCCCGCGAGTCATTCGTGCTTTCGTAACAAGGCCCCAAAAAAATAAAAATCACACCTCGCCAATTCTACCGTCTCGTGTGGCATAGTACAAAAAAAACCGCAGAAAAAAAACACACGCATCTTCGCCGCTTTCACGTCGATTGTCCTCGAATTCTTCGAGGACATTTTTCGTTTCGATTGCTCGATCGCGAACGAAAAGAGGAGACTCGTTCGAGAGAGAAAACGCTCGGATCGAGGTGAACGATCTCGATCTTTTAGCTTTAGGGCGTATCCTCTTGCGCCGCGAGAGATACGAGGAAGCTGAGAGAGTTTCTGTAATATTGGTCTCTCTCACGATCCACGATAGAGAGGGGGGTGGGGGGGGGGGGGGGGGGGGGGGGGGGGGACTTGATGGGGCTATAGTTGTATTCACGATCGGTCATTAACATACATTCCTGCGGGTTTCGTATCTTCAGGGCCACTGCGCGCATCAACTGCCATCGTATCATCATACATATATGTATATATATATATATATATGTTTACATGAATATACACTTCTGACACGGTATACGTAGTTATATTTCGTGTCTCATAGCACTTTCTCTCCCATATACTTATATACATATATAGATATATGCTCAGTGGAACCTGAGTCTTGGATCGTGGGAGCTCTTCATTCGTTGCCTCGATCCTCTTCGTTCTTAGCATAGTGCGCGCGCTCGGTGTATAAAAATAAAGAAATATACATACGCGTTTAAAAACGTGTATAGACGGCAGGTCTATGTATATTCATATATTTTTTTACGCCACGCGTTCTCTCGCGTATATATATTCATAAATGTACGAGTCGCGATCCATTTCACCCATCTCTTTTGTCATCGTTCTCGCCGCTCCATTGAAACGGCTCGTCACCGACATACCTCTTAATTGCCGTAACATCCCTCGAGAGCCTTATTCTCATTCACAAAATGTATTACGAAAACACCGGCATGTCGATAAAACACACGACGCGTGTATCTCGTCGCTCGGAGATTGTACCAAAAAAAGAAAGAAAAAAAGAAAAAAAAACGGATGGACGTCGTATACGCAAGTCAAAAGAGATAGATCATACTTGTATAATTTGCAAGAGACTGGGAGACGCGTAATAATTAATTCCACGTATAACACAACAATTGCTCATTGTCCATACAATTTTTAACACCGCCGGTGATCTCGTAATCGCAATAGCTAGCTCGATGCTTGATCTCGTAACATTCTTGTTTTTTTTTTCGTCTTTTTTTATTCTTCCTTAAATCTCTTCGCGGGAACGTAGGTACACGTGGTAAACGGATTTTACTTCTTTGCTCGTGTACTTTTTTTTGTTACCACTTTTGTCGATATGGGCCTGACGAGCGATATTTGCTTCGTTTTTATTTATTTTTTCTCTGTTTTTTTTTATGTTACCGTTCGCTCTCGAACCATTTTTCTTGTCAACGAAGACACGGGAGATGAGAATGACGGGGATTGCTTTCATATTTTATCGTCACTCGAACGCTAACTCTTGTCCGACCTATGAGCGCTTTAACGACGACGACCAGGGACGACGAAGATTAGGATCGTTCGTCTCCTTCTTGAAAGGAACGAGGCGAGCTTCTCTCGTTTTCCACCCGCTATATCGGGGACGATGCTCCTGCACGTCGACTAACGGGGGTGAGTCTTGTTTGAATGGGAAAAGAACATATTCAACGTAATTTGATTACGAAATAATCGACAAAAATATTCTTTTATAACAGATCTTAATTTTTTTCTCATAAATTATTCGTCATTGTTGTTCTTCATTTAATTGAAATAATATTAATTGTTTTTTATTTTTAACAAATGAAAACAATATTTATGATAAATTGATTCAACATAAAAAAAATAATTTAATAATTTTTAAGCAATGCAAAATTTTATAACCTAGATTTTTAATATTGTAATAAAAAATAATTTCTTTACAAATGGCCAATAAATCGTTAATGTCAAAAACCTAAATGTTCTAACTGTAACCGTTTATTTTTTTGAAAAATTATTTGTTCGTGTGAAAGATTTGATAACAAAAAAATCCGTGCGACCATGGTCGTTGAACAAAGCGTAACATTATATCCACGTGCCAAAGTGAGGTTGCGCACGAACTCGCGCGTGAAAGCGACGACGTCCTTGTCGCTTGAACTTGAGTGCGCTCGCGAGTGTGTCCGAGCCACCGGGAGGTTGAGCGTTTCTCGGTGATCGCCGCCAGCCATGTCCGAGGCTCGCTTCGCGGATAGGGACAGGCTCCACGGGCCATTTCTCTTTTTTCTCCGTTTCGCGGTCTTTTCCAAGATCCATTGAAACAACTAACGTACAAATATCCGCGAGCGGACAATTTGCTTTAATTTTTCTTTTCTCCCCGGTGATCAACCGCTTTTGGGGGCACTTTGTCCGATCGTAACATGTCCGTATACGCGCATGCGCGCCGGCGGTCGCTCTCGCGCATACCAGCGCGCGCGCATGCGCGACGGCGATGCGACCGGCGCGTCGTCGGCTCGATTGCACTTTCTAACTACAGTTGTCGCGACAAGCGCATTAAAAAAATGAATACCCGCCGATTATACAGCCGTTTAAGGTAAATGTAAAAACGCCGAGATGAGTAATTCGAGTTTAAAAAAAAATTGATCCCTTTTGAGAACACAAAACAAATTATCAAGATTCCATTTTTATTTGATTCTACTATTAAGATCGTTGCGTTTGAATTCAAATTTGTCTTCGGTCGAGCTGTGTTCTTCGACGCGAGACAAAGGATGTTTTTATCCCGTAAAAATGGGACAAACGCGTATATGCGTGGCAATGGACGCAACGATTTTCCGTCTGTTATTGCTGCGAGAATAAAAGGAAAAGAAAAATCAACTTTAATACCATTCACCCTATACATAGACTCTATCGTCAAGGTCCCCTGATCGCGTGAGCCACCACCGGCTGTGGGTGACCAACGGAACTGACCCAGTAGCCTTCAGGACAACGACGAACGATCTCCTCTCCCTCTGGCGACGACCCCAAACCAACAAGAAACTCACGATGCAAGACGACCGGCGTTAGAAAGAAAGAAATGGCGAGAGAAAAAGAGGACTCGAAACAAAAAAGTTGTTATTTTTTCATTTTGTTTTCTCCCATATATACATATAATCGTGAAAGACGAGAAACTGTCGGTTGTCATTGTTGAGAGGCGTTCACTAGCGAAGAACTAGACGTCTAAGTTTTCCCCTCGACCTATGCAAATGTTTTCTACCGTGAAGAGAGAGACAGAGATGGAGGGAGAGAGAGAGAGAGTACCACGATGACAAGAATCACCTCGCGCGTACGAGACAGTCAACGAACGGACGAACGAGAAATTCGTGGCTCGGTGACGCGTACTGTTTGTGTAGAGAAACATTTTTTTTCTCTTCTTTTTTTTTAGAAATCTACGAAAGAAAAAAGAGGAGACAAATTATTTGCGCATGTTGCGGCGTTTTGTATTAGAGAAATCTTGTAATCAATTCGTGGTTGCCGGCTTGAGTGGTAGAGGGGGTGCGCACGCACGTGACTATAATCGCGCATGCGCGGTACAGTCGTATAATGTGTTATGTTCATATGTTGGAGATCACGCGCCGTACTTTCGTTTCCGCGGCCTCGAGGAGTTACCAATTTCTTCCGGGCAAAGCTACGTAGTTGGCGGCATTCTCGTAATGGCGATTGATATTATTATATCGACCCGATATGGTAATCGTAAAAAAGACGTTCGAGGGCGTTGACCTCTGTGGAATATGAAAGAAATCGAAAATTTATGATAAATAATTTTTTTGTTTATATCGCCTTCATCTTTTTTATCATTATTTTTATTGAATCAATCGTGTTTGTAATTTTTATAATTTTACGGATATTCGATAATTGTAAAGCGTATTTTTCAACAATTTTAACTTTTCATTTAGTTCAAGAATGATACGTCGATCAAGAAAATGTGAAATCGTGTCTTCGAATGCAATTTTTAGAATCGTATTTTATTTCATAGCTCGCTGCGATGCGCCTCTCGACATCTCAGGCCACGGTAAAGAAAATGATCTCGCGAAGATCGATCGAAATATCGCCTTGTAAGTCACGATAATGATCGCCGCTGACTATCTCCAAATAGAACCGCAAAGAGTTTTATTGCAATTCGTATATAGCGATACGGCTCGATTTTCTTTTTTATTTTTATTTTTTAAAGAAGATCGTGCTTTTCCTCTATTTTTCGTAATCATCATTCTCTTATTTTGCACATTATTGCGCAAGCCCTGCAGCAGTTAGGCGCTCGGTCGTTTTACTACGTTATACACGAGAAATAAGGTGCTCCTTCGTGTGGGCACGCTGTTTTTTTTATTATTTTCTCGTTTCTTCATACATCCCTACAGCAATATAGTTAAATACGAACATAATCGAATCGCTGTTGGGATTTACCTCCGTGAATTTTCTTCTTGGTAGTTTTCCTTTTTTTTTGTTCCTTTTTCCGTGATGTAAGGAAAAATTGCTTAAGTGCAAGGGTACCTCGATTATCGCGCGTGTATATCCGATGGTACATTACGATACCTACGTTATACGTGCCTCGAAATTCATTTTTACGATAATTTTGCTTTTTATCCACTACCGATCATGAGAAAAACGTGTAATCTCGGTAGAGCTTTTTTAGTCATTTTTAGAGCTTATATCAATCGGAAATTGCTCGCTGATCACGAATTCGTTGGTCGCTTTTCGCTCGCACGAAAAATGATCGTTAAAAAGTCGAAAAAACGTGAAATTTCACCGATTTTTCGGTATTTTGCCCATTAGATTCGAACTATCAAGAGAATTACCACGATCTTCGTGATGTGCAGGAAATTTCCGATGAAAATAACCTCTTTTGCGATCATTTTTAGAAATTTTTTTTTTTTTTGTCATTTTGAGGGCCGTTTCTTGATAGTTGGAAAATATCAAATTTAATATATGGAAAATATCAAATCGTTTCGTGGCTTCCTCGAACACGTAGACGACTTTCTCGCCGATCAGCGACTCGGACTTGGAGTTCGCGGCTCTCGGCGCACTATACGCTTATAACAGCTTCGAGCGTATAGGCTCGTGACACACTGCCGGCGGCCCTGAAACGGCCCACATGCGGTGAACGCGACTGATCGGCCCAAATATTAACTTCCCCGTTTCGCATGTATACGTATAGGTGGATATTTGTATACTCGACGATACTATAACGACGTTGGCGTTATATATTATACGCCAACGCAATTATCCGATGAATATACCAATATTTGGGTCAGCACCTTTTGTCCGTTCGCTTATGCATAGTAAACTCACCGATAAACTCATTTTGTGAACGAAAACGTCACCCTTCTACGGCTCATTGATATAAAAACCATAACAATTAACCAGTTTTTTCCCGCTTTTGACCGACAAATCTGGTCAAATCGAGAATAAAACTGATATTCTTATTATATGGAAAGATGACGAACCCGCGACCTCCCAATAAAGTCTTTTTGGACGAAGAAGAATTTGGGCCCCTTCATCGAAAAATCTAAATTTTGTTATTTTTTTCATAAAGACTTCGTAAAAAGATTATGGAATAATAAATATCCCATATAAAGAAAAATATCTCCTTCTCATTATCGGTCTATCCCAATTTCTCGAACAAAAGGTAAGAAAAACGTGAAAATTCACGTTCAATTGACTTCTTTCTCGATCTCACGTTTCTAAAAGACCTAAGATCAAAGTAAACTTCGTTCTAAAAACGAGAAAAACATCGAATTTTCGAAGAACTCGATTGGCGGTCGTGATCAGCGAAACTGGCGAGAGTAGTCTCCTCGTGGTCGATTGCGATGCCACGGTTCGCCAACTCGCTTGAAAACAACGAGGAACCGCAACGAAAACGATCTTCTCGACCCTGCCTCGTCTCTCTTTCTCCCTTTTTCTTCCGTACAGCCATTCTCCGCGTTCTTACGACTCTCAGTCAGTGGTCTCCATTGTTTTTATTTGTGTTTTTTTAATTGCATCTCTCTCGCATCCGCGAAGAGTGTTTCGAAGCGTGAAATCGAAGGGTTTTACGTCTCGCGATTAGGCAAGGCTACCGCTGTAACCGGTCCCCGAGACAAGGGGTAGCGCAATCATAATTGACGACCGAATATCTCGCGAGCATATCGTCATAAAAGTAATAATAAGACTCGTAATAAAAATAATAATAAGACTATCGGGAAGACCACCCGGAAGAACCAAAGTACGTTCTTGCAATTGAGTTTGTACGTTTTACCCGTTATACCCGTAGCTATCGTAGTTGGCATCACGTACAAACGGTTAACCGCTCCACAGCACTTTTTCTTTCTACAACACGATGCTAATTGATATTCGTCTTCGAGTTAATTACCGAAAGTGTTTGCCAGTCGATTATTCGACACGGTATCGTCATAGCTCGAGTCACCTCTCGTCTCCGGTGGGATATTACGGGTATTTGCTTTTTTTTCTCCTGCTCGCTGTGCCATCGTTCGGTTGCGCAACTTCGCCTCTGAGATGCACGTACATTTTTCCCACTTTCTCTCTCCGTCTCTTTTTCTCATCCTTATAAGAACTAAATAATTAAAAAACAAGAAACAATCTAGTCATCAATCTGTTCCGAAACATGCATTTTGCTGCAATGAAAAGTCATTAGAAATAATTTTCCATCGAAATAATAGTGAATAATTTTTCTTAAAAAAACGTATTAATTAACGTTATGAAATAAGAATCTTCATCGAATTAATCTTTATCCTTTGGGTAAAAAATATTCTTCTTTTTATTATTAGAGACAATTATTTTTATCATTAAATTATTCGAAATGATTTTCGACGGAAATTTTTCCCATCGTCGTGAGTCAATTTCTTGCGGTTCCTCTTCCGGGAGAGAGAGAAAGAGAGAGAGAGAGAAGGCATTTTATTTTTCGACTCGAAGTACCCGGCTGGTCTCACAACAGTTAGTGGGTTACCTACTTATCTCTCCTGTTGGCAGTCCGAGATCACTCGTCCTCTCACGCGTGCTTTACTCTCGCTTTTATCAAATTACATCCTACGTCGCTGTGAAGAGTGACAGGTACTCGTAATATAGCACATAGTAATCTACACTCGCTTCCTAATTTCGCGTCGACGCTTCTCCTATTCGCGTTTCGCGTCGATGCGCACGAGTCATGGAACGAAACGTCGATTCCATCGTACCGTTAACGCACGAGTCGGGCGCGTGACGCGTCTTCGTTGTAAAAAAAACAAAGAACAACAAGATTCGTAAGCAAGTGAAGCGCGAGCTCAAAAGTATATTTACTCGCTCGAGATAATTCGCGCAAAAACCGCAACGATCCGACCGCAAAGCGACTTTTCACAAATATTTCGCTTCTTTCTCACGTACGTCGACTGTTTTCTCGTCCATTCTACCAAGATACGTAACAATTGAAAATAATTAACAAAATAATAATAATAAAGTAGCAACCGCAAAAATAAAATTCTGTCCTCCGATGAATTTTCACGGAACTAAATGAAATTCAATTGAATCGAATTAAATTCACAATGTAAAAACCGGATTTCTTCTCGGTGAAAACAAACGCGAGTTTTATTGCATTATGGTAAAATTGTTTTTAATCGCGTTCGAACGATTTCGATTCTTTTTCATATCGCGAGATTTCTAATTTTCTTGTTTGGATTGTTTTTTTGTTTTTTTTTGTTTTTTTTTTTTCTATCGATAAAATCTCGAGAATTTGACACGTTTTCGTATATTCGACGAGTATTAAAAGCATCGCGTCCGCGTCCCGACGATAAAATAGTCGCGCGTAGACGACCGCAAGTGCTGAAAAGAGAGTAAATATAACGCGGTGGTTTTTGTCGCGCCGGGTGGACGGGAGCTCGATCGGCGATCGCGCGCGATCACGAATCGTCTCGCGACGAATCATCGTCGTAAAAATCGTTTTTTGTTACTCTCTCATCCGCCGTTGAATAAAACTCTCGTTGATCGTCCTCGTCATCCGTCTCGTCGGCTTCGATGTCGAGGAGACGTTACGAATCTCTCGTTTCCCCGGGCCGTTCGGTGAAAGTTTCCGCAGTGCCCTCTTCTCCCGGACTTCCTAAATTCCTACCGGCAGGTAGACGTGACTGCGCATAATAACCGGGCCGTAATCGGTTCGCTCTCTTCCACATTTCGTTATCTCTCGTGCTATCGATCGAACGATCCGAATATGCCAACAAATTTTATCAAAAAAAAACAAAAAACATGATTACCAAAAAAATAAAAAAAATAAACGGAAAATCACGAACATAAACATTTCGATTATTCGACGGATTTCCAAGTTTCCAATTTATTTTTCTCCACTTTTCAATTATCGGCGACAATGATAAGAAAAAATATTTTAAAAAACAACGACACAAGGAAGAAAAAGAAAATATTTAAGAAAATATTTAAATCTATTTTTCAATCTTCCATGCCGTGACGGAGCCGGATGAATCGCTACGGCGTAATCCGGCTTCCGAAGATTTCTCGCGATTCGCACTCGCGTCTCGCTCGCACTATCGAAAGATTGGTATATTGAAAAGTGAGATGAAACAGGAAATATATCCCACAAATGCTCGCGCATACCCGGTATAGATCGTCTCCCGGATCTTATCCTCCCCCCCCCCTACTCCTCGTCCCGATGACGTTATTTTGCAGCATGTAAGAAGTGTGCATTCCACGTGATAAATCCTATATATATATATATATATATATACGACACATTTCTGAATCATGTAAATTGAACCGGAATCGAAATGGGAACGTGATATATCCGCGCTATCTCTCTCTCTCTCTTTCGATTCGCACCACTCGATTTTTTATTGCAACGAATACGAAAGCGTCTTGTTCTTTTTGTTATACTATAAACACTAAAAAATAAAAACTATTTTCTCTGTGTAAACAGAATTTTTGCAATTACCACAAAATGGAAACTTTACCGGATCTTTAATGGATTATAGCGCCGTCTCTCTCTCTCTCTCTCTCTCTCTCGCGCGCGCGCACGCGCGTCTCGACCCAAAAATTTGGGTCACCTGAGAATCGACTTACCCTTTTCTTTTTTCGCGAGCAACGTTCTAAATACATAAATAAAGAAAATTATATAAAAAAAAAACAAAGTCCGAAGAAAGTGGCGATAATTAAATTTGAGCTTTCGCTCAAACGACCGATCGTCGTGCCGATTTATCGCGAGGGGTGAAAAGTTTATTCGAAATTCAGAGCCTCGGCTTTTCTCGCGTATTGTTTCTTGCCTCGTAAAACAAAACTATCGCTTTATCAAGTCTCTCTCGTACACTTTCTGCGATACGATCCCGTCGATCTTTCTTTTTTCTCTCATCTCCCGAACTCTGTCGCTTTTTTCGATATATATATATACATAGACACAGACCGTAGCCCTTTTTCCGTCGCGGTCTTACGCGGGCGCGCTTTCTTCCGATTCACTGGAATCTCGTCTCGACTTTTCTCTCTCCCTTCGCCCCTCTGTTTCCCTTTTCGCTCTATTCCCCAAGCATCGGTTAACCTTTTACCCCTTCGTTTCCGTCTCTCCCTCGCTCTTTTCCTCTCTCTCTTTCTCTCTCTCTCTCTCTTTCCCTCTCTCTCTCTCTCTCTCTCTCTCCGTCTCTCTCGCTCTCTCTCTTGCCCTCTGGCACATTGCTCGTTCATAGTCCATCTGCCGTTCTGTTTCGCATTCTCTCTCTCTCTTTCTCTCGCTCTTTCCCTTTCGTACATACACACACATACATTTTTTTTCATCGAGACAGCATCGAGCTTCGGCGTTTCGCTTTCAGCGAGTTCGCGAGGCACGGGAGAGATATCCTCTTGATTTTCGAGCAACGCCAGGCGAGCATCTATATAGGTATATTATCTGTAGACAAGCCGATCCTCGAGCAAAAGCACGGGAGAACCGATATATATATATATATAGTAGCAGAAGATATATATATATATATATATATATATAGCGTATAGAAGCCGAAGATACTGGGAAGCGAGAGCGACTTTGAGGAGACGCGAGATGCGGAAGAAACGGGACGAACAAGGAGTTACGAGAGAGAGAGAGAGAGAGAGAGAGAGCGAGTGAGAAAGGGCCCGAAGGGGCACCGAGGAGCAGGATACCAAAGATTCCTTCGGAGATTGCGGACGGAATTTCGCTGCAGTGACGGACGAACTTCGTCCTGTCTTATCTTGCCTGCGCGCCGAGCAAAACTCACCTTATTCCCTTGACTCGCTTATATATATATATATATATATATATATAATCATCTATATATACGTATAATCTTTGTTTTATATATATATACATGTATGAGTTATCTATATATCTACGTCGGATAAAATTCCAGTACGATGGTGGAGGAGGAGAACAAAACTTGAGTGGCAAAGGAAGAGAGAGTAAAAGCGAGAGAGAGAGAGAGAGGGAGAGAGAGAGACAGAGAAGAAGAAGCCGAAAGACCGTGACATGTGCCGGGTTCAACCTGCTGTCACGAAAAGATCCACATGAAGGAACGTACGTCTGTCGGTCTATGCCCGAATATCCGTTTCTCGCGGATTTTCAAAGCGAGGCAGGAAGAGCGAGCTCGAATCCTCCGAAGACTGCGCGAGACGCTCAGTCGGCGCACGTAAGATCTCCAAAAATCCTTCACGAAAATACGTCCGAAGAATTTTCGTGACTCGTGCCGATTCTACAATTTTTACGAAGAACAATTAATCAAACGACAAAATTATATCGTCCTGATGATAAATCTCGATTAAAAAACCAAAAAAAAACATTGTTTCAATACAAATTATCGAGATATCTGTGTCAGTGTGAAATTTGCGAGTTCGAGATAAATTCCGAGTTTCTAGATCGCGAGCCGAAGATACCGTCGGTGATAATGGCTACCGCGGCGAGATTCGGCGTGCGACGAGAGAGTTTTTCGGCGACGGGGCGGGACGGTGAGAGGGGTCAAACGCGCGCGCGCTGTATCTCCCGTTCGTATAATAACGAGCCGCCGACTCTCTCGAATCGACGAAAATATTTTGGTGAACATATGTGTGCGTTCGTGTGTGTATGTAAGAAAGGCCCGCGGCCTCGCGCGTCCTCGTGCCCCGATGAAATGTGTGTCAATCGACGGGAACCGCGAGCGTTTTCGGATGAGACGGATCTACCGCCGTCGAGGGGTCTCTCTCGCGCGCTCTCGATTCGTCTCGTATCAATTTATCGCACACCGGGATGATCCGGGCGAGAGTGAAAATCGATTGGAATTCAAACGGCCGGCTCACTCTCGTTTAATATATTATCACCGATTAATATAATCGCGAGATAACTATGATTTTCATCCATTCCATATTATCTTTACGACCAATCGTCGAACCATAAACATTTGTTTTTTCCCCTTTTCATTTCATTTTACTTTCGTTGAATAAAAAAAAAAAAGAAAAAAGACAATTAAGCCACAGTCGTCACCTTTCTCGACTTTATTAACTTTCGTACCGTAGGTACAACCTCGGTTAATAACTTTGTTAGAAAGTCTTTGACGATGTTCGTGAAAAGACGATGAAGATTGCCCAACGGTCGAAGACTTAATTTGTTGAATTTCATTAATGGAACAACGAGAGAGCGAGGAGGAGAGAGAGTGGGGGTTCACAGATAAAGAAATATTCGTGAAGTTTTCGAGGAAGATCGTGACCGTGATCGTGAATCTTTCGAGATACGTTCAAGGCCGAGGAATACACCTGGATCACTGTCCGAGAGTTGCAAGAAAAAATGTAGGCCCCTCTCACGATCGTTGCTTCGCGTTTATATACGGCGGACACGGGAAAGCCGAACCGAAACTTCCCGAACTCTCGGCCGATTTTGTATACGTAAATATATATCTGTGTTTATATTTCCATTTGAGTTCGCATTCACGGGTAGCTATGTCAGATTTCGAGACTTTCGAAAGATCCCCAACCTTCGCACATTCCGCGTTGTCCGTTCGCGGAACGTACTAAGAAACGCTTGACTTTTAAGATTTTTCTTTTACAATTATTATCGCTTCGGAGAACAAAACGGTAACGAAAAAAAAAAAACTAAAACGTTCGTTTTCTATTATTTGTGGGAAATGTTCACGATAATTAGTAGAATTTATTATTACGTAAGATCGTAATTACAGGTCGATAGAATTTTTATCGAAATTTCTATAATTACGATAGGAATAAAGCGAAACAAAAATTGTCTTCATTTTCCTCCACGAACGATTTCGCGTCTCCGTTTATGTCTGTACCAAAAACCCGATGGAGATTTACAAATTAGAGACTCGAACGCCGCGCACTTCGAAGCTCTAAACGTGTTCTCGTATAGATGAAAAAATGAAACGTGAATAAAAAAAATACTCCGAGCTACCGACAAGAAAGAAACAACGAACGATAAAAAAGAATATTCGCTACTCTCGGGTATGCACCTGAGACAGGTAGATAAAAATCTTAACATCGGCGAATATTCAAATTCTTTTACCACATGCGGCTTTTTTCCAAAGGATATCGACAGGAAAGTTATAGCGAGGGTGATAAAAAAAGTGAAAGGAAAAGAAATATATTAGCTCGGAGAGGGAAAGAGAGAGAGAGACAGAGGAAAAAATGAGAGAAAGAGAGAGAGAGAGAGAGAGAGAGCTGAGTCAAGAAGCCCTTTCAGCCGTTGAGAGCACGTCGAGAATCAAGGGCTCTGGTGGGACCTTCGCATTTATTTATGAACTATTTGCGGTCGCGGACGATTTACGAGGTGAATCGGAAAACTATAGAGGTGTGCGATGCGACTACTGGCTGTTTCGGGTTTTCCTCCCACCCTCCTGCCGCTTCGATTGTGCTATCGAAAGAGCGAGATGACACCGTGAAAAGGGAGTGTGTGTAAGAGAAAAAGAGAGAGAGAGAGAGAGAGAGAGAGAGAGAGAACAAAAGAGGCCAAATGGAAAAAGAACGAGAGGCAGGCAAAAAGAAAAAGAGAAAACGACGAGTGGAGAGGAACGATATATATATATAGGTCGTACCTCTCACTCCCCTCGGTGTATTATACGTATATATATATATATATATATATATATATATATATATGTACGGAAGCCCATTAGTAGTATAGGAGAAACAGAGCCGCAGAGGCCGCACAGCAACCACTGCTGCTGCTGCTACTGCTGCTTTCCCTCTTTCCCAAGAGAGAAAGAGCTACTGCCTTCTTCGTGTTTCACCCTACCGACGGGAACGCTCGTTCTCTCTCTCACCCTGGCCGAGCTCCAAATCTACTCTACAAGCTTTTTCTATTTCAACCCCTTATTTTTCCGTTCGCCTGATTTATCGTTTTATTGCGCGAAACGTGGCGTGCGCGACGGTATCCCCCGTTCCACCGTGCGAGAGCGCGCACACACGAGATTTTCCGCATACAGCTTAGTGCTCCGTTTGTATAGACTAGATATACGTACGAATAGATATAGATAAGCAGGGAAAAGGTATATGCCTATGGGAGGTACAACCCAGGCAGAAGGCATCTCTCGCTGCCGTGAAGAGATGGGAAGAGGGAGGATTTTGTCGTGGAGGGTGCGCGAGAGAGTCTCGGTAACGACGCTCGTCTCGATCTCTCTGTCTCTCTCTCTCTCTCTCTCTATCTCTCTCTCTCTATCTATCTCTTTCTTCCTCTGCACTCCCACCCCTTGCCACACTCGCCCTCACTCTCTCTAGGCCCACAGCAAGTGCATCGAGATACGACCCTCGCGGAAATAAAATACCCGGGGAAACCGAACGATCGTACATATATCGTATATCGAATACTGTCGTTGTATCGACAATATGTGTATGTGTATATGAGTGTGTGCATCTCGAGGGAAACTGCTTAGTGGCAGTTTCACCTGCGGTCGTGGCTTTACCTACCCCAGCGACAGGAAAACTTCGCGAGCGATACGACCACCCGGCAAGTGCATCTTTGAAAAAGTATACGGCAGATCGAGCTATATAGCAGTTCATAAAAGCGAGAACGTCAATAGGAATGAAACCGAGAGAAGTGGAAGACACATGAATTTTCATTATATACGCGAATATATATATGTATATATATATATATATATATATACATATAAATGGTTAGTATTTCGAAGCCTACGGCGCCATTTTATACTTTTCTCATTTCCTCGTACATCGCTGGTAAACAAAAAAAAGAAAAGAAATGTGACGTTTTCCGAACAACTCGTGTCTCTCGCTGCGAAAACTTGTAGAAAACAAAATGCACAGTCACTGTGACGGACATTTGGGGAAAATCTTCGTTTCGGATCGATGTTCGTTCCTTTTTGGGCTCCGGACGAAAACAAAATCGGTTTGCACGAGGAAGAATTGTGAAAAAGAAGACGGTGAGAAAAAGATGCACTCTAGGGGTTGTGGATTATAGGAAAATGCACGATTAACTTTTGCGAAGGACTAGTGATAACGTATCGTTTTTGCCGTACGCAATCTCACGGTATTTACTGTACATTTTGTCTTACTGTATCTACTAGCTGGACACGTGGATTGTGTGTGTGTGTGTGTGTGAGAGAGAGAGAGAGAGAGAGAGAGAGAGAAGCATCGCGTCGTGCATCATCCGACGAAATAGCTCGGATGTTTCGGCTTCCGTAACCGAGAAAGACTCTCTCTCTCTCTCTCTCTCTCTCTCTCTCTCTCTCTCTCTCTCTCTCTCTCTCTCTCTCTCTCTCTCTCTCTCTCTCTCTCTCGCTATGTATATAACTGCCATGCTGCTTTCTATCTCGCATCCTTACACCGTCTTCAAGGGGTTTACACGACGGGGTATCAGATACTCGCGGTACGTCCCATATTTCGCAGCATTGCAATTTACGATGGCAAGTTCCTACAATCGCATCGGATGAAAAAAAATAATATTCGCAGTTTTTGCGATAAAATCGTCGTGAATTTCGAGCGTCCGCGAAGGATACATTAAAACTGTAATTTTTGTTTCCCTCGAACTTGCAGGAATAATTCTCGCAAAATAGCACTTTGATTCGAATAATAAATGTTTTTTGTTCTCTCGCTCGTAAATTATGACTAATTGGATCAATATTCTTCGTTAATTCGTGAAAATGGGTCTAATTAAACGCGGTTCGTTGCGCTCTGATTATTATAAAATTTAGAGTGGATCGTGAAAAATGTAACGTACAGCGATAGTTAGAGAATAGTAAAAAAGAAAAAAAGAAAGAAAAAAAAAGTCGTTCAACGGAATAGAGTCCATTCGTTTCGAAGCTTTTAGACGTCTCGTTACTGCCGTAGACTACCGGTTGCCGAAGAACGCGTAACCGAGTTGCCACATACGTCCGTATACATTTTCGCAACGCACGCACCATAAGACGAAGTGATGCAGCCCACGCAAAATTTCCATCATTCTCGAAGGAAAAGCAGCGGCAGATACGAGCGACGACGCAGTAAATCCGTCTTGCTCTTGTCGAGCAAAAGGCTAGCTGCATCATAAGAGAGAGAGAGAGAGAGAGAGAGAATAGCAAGACTTGCAAGTATTTTCAAGTATGCAGTAACGGCTACGTTCTTCGGTTCAACCCCTCTCTCTCTCTCGCTCTCTCTCTCTCTCTCTCTCTCTCTCTCTCTCTCTATCTCTCCCTCTCTCTCTCTCTTCCTCGCTCGATGGGTCGCTCGTTCAAACTTTATAGCTAATAAACGCAAATACCTTCGAGCGAGAACCGTTCCTTATGCGGAATACATAAAATATTGATGCTATTAACTAGGAAAACGATAGGCGCGTCTAGCGCGGCTGCCGTTTTCCTCGACGTTGGGACGCCGCCGCGCCTCTTTTCCGTTTCCTTCTTCTTAAACCTCCCCTGGTACTCGTGTATCGGTATCGATCCAGCTTTTCGCTCGAAACAACTCACCTCTTCCCGCGATATTCTCGTACGTACGAATTATATTAAAACATCGGAAATCGATTTCGGGCTCGAATCGACCACGTTTATCGTAAACCGTTCCGTTTCTTCGGAAATAATTTTTGTATTCCTTTTTTTTCTTTTTTATTATTCGTTTTCTTCTCTATTATTCGGGAGTCCGGCAACGAAAATCGGTCGTAACGCAAATACGAAAAGTGCGAAGATTAACTTAAATTCTTGCGCTTTACGAGGTAAAACATTTTGTTTAATAAAAATGTGTAACAATCTCTTAAATCTAACAGTAATCACGTTTGAACATTTTGAAGCTATAAAATTTAAATGCGTTGACGCGGTGGTCATACGCAAAACATAATCGGCAATTTACTTTTTCTCTTCGAAATTATCAGCGCTTATGAAGATTATTTCGAAACAGGGGAAAAATCGGAAAAAGGAGAAATAATGAATTTTTGTGTTTCAGCGTATTGCGTACACGATGAGAGAAAATCGTACATATATATATATATAGGTCATCGTCGATTTCGTTTCGAGCAGGACCGATCGTAAACGAGATCTACGAAACGAACTGCTCCGGAAGAGCTCTGGTACGTCATCGATACACCTGTACCCGATCGGCGTCGTCCAATTCCCTTGACGATTTTTCCAAGACGAGTAACATAACAAAATAGAAGCAAACGGTATGTAATTCAAGGGAAAGATATGTTTAGTGTCGCTCCCTTTTGAGAATAGAAACATGTGAGGCAGGACGAGCTAGACGTGTGTTAAAATGAAGGAACGAAGAAAAGCGACGTGTTTTGTGCGAGAATATATATATATGTGTGTGTGTGTGTGTGTGTGTGTATGCGTTCCTACTGCTTCTCCAGCTTTGAAGGCTTTGCAACGATAGAGAAAGAAACTCCTTCTTGCTACGCTACTGTAATAAAAGAATAAGTAAGAAACGTCTCATAGGTGTTACGGTGCACAAAACGTCTACTACACGTGCATATACAGGGTGTCTCAGAAGTCTTAACACCATCTGGTACCTGCGTATAGTTAGGGATGTCACAAATTCACACGCGAAATTTAAACGATTAAGTCGCGATAGTTTTTAAACGAGAGACGTTTTAAGTTTTCCGATCGGAGAGCTGGAATCGACGGGATTCGAACGCGATCGAGAGGATAGCAACGCGTATCCCAAGTTTAAAGGGACATCGATCGTCGCGTTCCTCGTACTATGAGAGTGCGTGAGCAAAGTCCGAATAAAAACTACGATCGACGAGTTATAATTCATATCCGATAACTATAGTGTCCAAGTTTCGCCTCGCGTCGATGAGAATCGATATCTATTTAACCTCCTGACTACTCGAGGTACTCGAGATACACGAGGTCGATGTCCTCTGAGTAGTACAAGGGCCGTCGGGAGGTTATACTTTAGGCACGAGCCGCTATCCTCTCGATCGCGTTCGAACGCAGCAAATTTCCAGCTCTCCGATTGGACAGATTAAATCGCCTCTCATTCGAAAACTATCGCGAATTGTTCTACCGGACTTCGCGAGGAAATTCGTGACATCGCGAACTACCCGCAGGTACCAGACGATCCGAGACTTTCAAGACACCCTGTATATGTATATACGTGTATAATGTAACGAAAGATTCGGAATTTTTGCTGGATGGCTGATGGCATGCGATCCAACGAGATGAAAAGAAAAACGATCTCTCCTTTTCGAGTTAAAAAGAGGAGAGGGGGATGAAGAAAAGAGCGACGTGTTTTCACGGTCGAGATGAGAGGGAAGCAAATATAAAACGGAAAATATACACATTGCCGGGGGTTAGAAAAATCCAGAACAACGAAAGGATGAAAAAAAAAGAGAATAAGAAGGAAAGGGACCGAGAGAGAACAAAAAGTTGACACACGCGTTAGACTCTGAGAAAAGTGTACGAATCTCTGGGGTGTACGTATGATACGTACGGCTGACGTAACGGAGAGAGGGTTGAAAAAACTCCCCGCGAGTTCTTATCTCTTATCGTCTCCGTTGCTTCTGCGTCCGCTTATCACGACGCGTGACGGCCTGTCTCTCCCTGTGTCTGTTTCACTCGCTATTATCTCTCACTCGAGCAATTTTTTCAAATCTTTCCCGAATACGAAGAGCGAGAGCAACGAATTCAAAAGCTAAGGAGAAACAGGACCCCCTGAGACGCCTCGCGCGTCTCGAAAGCCGTCGGGCTGGTCACATCGTAACTACCTCGGTGCTCGCTACGTCGGACGATTTATTCACGCTACCTTACCTCCCTGATGATCTTGCAGCCTCTAACGTTCCCGATTTGTGAGAACAGAGTGCAGAGAAGATCCTCCGAGACACTGGCGTCGAGATTACCCACATACCTGCATAATCATACAATTTTTCATTATTTTCCACATACCGAGCTATAAAATAAAAATGTATCGATTAATTTCATGACTCGTCTCGTATAATTAAATTTATCATTTTCTACATCGGAAAAAAAAGAATATAAAATTTCATCGTATTTCATTGAACACGTTCTATAAAATCGAAATGCATTAAATCGCAATGGACGAATACGAACGAGCGATGTCGCTTTTATAAATAAAAATTTCGTGAATATTGAACGAGATAAAAGATTCGTAGAAAAATGGAATCGAGGTGAACGAGGAGGGGGGGAACAAAAAAACAGCGAAAATTGGATTTATGGCCAATAGAGTCGAAGGAAAATTGTGCCAAAAGTCCCTGAGGAAATTTGGAATTCGAACTCGATCGTTCCTACCGATGCGAGAAGAAACGATATATATCTGTCTAGAATAAACAGAAATGGTGAAAATATAGAAAAAAAAAGAAGAAAAAAAAGAATCACTGGGCCCCGGGCACGCACGTGAACGTCGTGAGATCGGTTGCAATACACACCGGACGGTCGACGAGAAGAAGTCGCATGGACAAGAGCCAAAAGTTCGCGCGCATCCGTTCACGGTATGGCCCGGCAGTGAAAGATACTGGTTACTACGTTAGCACGAGGTAAAATGAAGAACGACGAACCAGAGCGGAAACAAGAGGGCGAGGGGAGGTTGAAATTTCACATTTTTTAAAAATACTTTGGTCGCGATCTCTCAATTTTATTACGATAATTTCGGATTAAAGAGCACTTGGTTCTACCGTTTTAAATAACAACAACAAAAAACGAATACGACGCAATAAAAACCATGTAAATCATTAAATTTATAATCCGACTGCGATGGGTACGCGATCTTCCAATACTTGGTGCAGTGACTTTTTTAGTTAAATTTTCCAGACCCCGATAATTCCCCGTAGAAACGTGTTAGACTTCGGAATACATAACACACGGAAAGTTAGTTTAGAATCGTCAGCTGTGAGTAAAAACGATCTACCAAAAAATGTAAAAAAAGAAACTAATCGTAAAAACTCTCTAAAAATGTATACGTTGTAAATAATGAATAAAAATGAAAAGAAAAAATAATAAATTGCAGAAATATTTTCATATAGATAGATTGTAAAAACGGGGAAAATTTCGTGTCAAAATTAAGGGAAGAAGGATGAAAAATGTGTATATTTTCAAAAAGGACGCATCTGGGTCATCCTGAAAGACGTTGGGTACGAAATCGTCGATAGATCGGTTCGATACACCTGCGCGAGCTCTCGTTTCGCGAAAGTCTCGTCGTTCATCAATGTCAAGGCCGGTGCGGGCGCGTGACCGGGCGAAAATGCTGACAACGAGTATAGCTGCAACCGAGCGATACAGAGTCGAGTACTACCGTAGAGGAAGGAGCGAGGGGCAGGGGGTTTGGGTGGGGGGCAAAGACGAATATCGTCTCGTGGACCACGCTCGTCCCGTGTGTCGTCCCTCTCGCGTCGGACTAAATTCGTGAAACTGGTTTGACCCGTATTACTCCTCTCGGTAGTCGACGGACTCACGAACGTCGAGCTCTCGTAAGTTATACTACGTGTCGGTACGCGTACGACGCGACACGTACCAATCTGACCGACGAAATTACGCAGCGGACTGTCAGAGTGCCTCGAACACCTCGTACAATCCGGCCACAAAATCATTTGAAACTTGTTCGAACGTTTTGGTTATTGTTTTTTTTTATATCTTTTTTTTGTATTATCATTTATTAACGATCGTTTTATTGATTTATTGTATCGATTCGTTTTATTAATTACTTTGATTGATTTATCGTGAAAATAAATTGTCCACTGGTAATTTTCCAAAAAATATCTAATTAAGATAATAAGAATTTCGAAGAAATTTTAATTATAGATCGAATTTATCGATCGTTAGAAACGTTTATACGTGTTTAAGCGATAACTCTGATATACGAGTTTGTTAATTCGAGTTAACTCGAACGAGGTGACGACGACCGAAAGCCGGATGTCACGGTAGGGATCGGGGCAAAGCGCGAAAGAAGTGGAACAAAACACGAGTGAGATCGAGATGAATGATCAAAGTCAAGGCCATGAGTGAAAGGGAGACGGGGAGAGGGAGTGAGAGAGAGAGGGAGAGAGTCTCGATTTGGCATTCGAGATAGCGAGAGTCTCGCAATATCCCTCTCGTACCTGTCGCGCAAGTTCAACCGGTATACACGAACGTAATAAATTTAAACACCGTCAATTGCGCTTCGAACTCCCGACTTTCGAGAAAATTCGATATATCGATAACGGGTGACGAAAATTACAAAATCGATCGATCTCGAAACACGCGCGTGTCCCACGTGCTCGAAGATCTCGCACGAACGATAACTCGTCACCGGCCGACTCGTCGTTTTATTTCCCGTGTCGTTTATATTTTCTTTTTCTTTTTTCATTTCGCCAAAAGCACCCGACTCGATTTTATTTCTCTTTCGCGACCGAAAGTCTTCGCAACCTGAAAAATCCCTCGTTCGTTTCATCGTATATAATTCGGTGGTCGCGTGGTCGTAGAGTTCTCTGCGGAGATGGATGAGCGTGAAGGAGAAAAAACAAATAACAAAAAAAAGTGATGTTTCCTGCAACAAGGGGGGGGTTGAACGTCTCGTGAGGAATAAAACATGAATACCCTATATATATATATATATATTTTTTATAGACGTATACATATATATGTACAAACACACACACACACACACACACACACATATATATACGTATATCGTATGGATACTTACAAGGTTTTCGGATGAGCTAAGAGCTCGTCCGCGACTGCAGACATGATACGCGATTAAACACACGAGACCACACGATATAGAGAAAGAACTAGAGAGTGATTGAGAGAGTGACTGAGTGAGACAGAGAGAGAGAGAGAGAGAGAGAGAGAGAGAGAGAAAAGACTAAGAGAGGGACAGAGCGATAAAGAGGGAAAGAGAAAAGTAAAAGCACCGGCAAGCACACAGCGAACGGTTTAAAGCCACGACGCACACTGTGTCCTCCTCTCGGCGGGCCTCGTGCTCTCGACAAAAACCTTAAGCTCACGCCAGCTTTACATTCGTCAAGCCCTCTCGCCCTCTCTGTTACATAAAGTAATTTTATTTAAATACCACCTTTGTGGTCAGTCGACTATATAACGTACCATATAATACTATTGCATCTATAAGTATCTGTCTATATGTGTGTGGGTGTGTGTATGTGTGTGTGTGTGTGGGTTTGTGTGGGTTTGTGTATATGTGGATGTTTATACGTGTGTGTAGATGTATAAATGTGTATGGCAACCGATGCTGGGTCGGTTTGATGTCGGTCGCCAGAATGCAAGCTCTTTCGATGCACCTCGAGTGTGAATAATAGCCAGCGAGTCCACTCCGTCGCGTGTCTCGTGCTTAGCTCGACCCAATGGACCAGCGGACCCCCGGCGAGACGAAAATTGCACGACGGAATACTTTTGGTATACGCGAAGCGCGCGAAACACGAATGCCGGCTCTTTGATCGGCATTTGACAATCGCTCGGGGAGAAAAATGTTTCCGGACCTTTTTATTCCTAGGGGTTGGATTTTTATTTTTTTTCATTTTGCTCATTTTTTGTTTATTTGATTTTTTTTTTTGTAATTTCGCATTGTCGAACTTGCAGTTTGTGAATTCGCGATACGAATCAGACGCTCGGGGAAAAGAACGTTATCTCGAGATTTTTTCCTGGGCTGTTTTCTTGTCGTTGAAATTTTTTTGAAAATTTAGTAAATTTCATGTTTTGTTTTCTTGGCTTCGAGCGATACCTATCGAAAATTGCCACGTCGCTATGAATCACGACGAATTATTTTTAATCAACGTAACAATATATATATTAAAAAAAAACCTGTTAATATTTTGCAGCTTTTCGTTTCGCGAAAAATAGGAGGTTGCGAAACGAGCTCCCGCGAGTTACGATAAACCTTCATGGTTATATATATCGTATATAATACACGTTGTATTCTATCTTAAACTGCTTCATATATTTCATTACGATGTAAGCGCTTGTCGAGGGTAGCTCGTTAAACTCGCGACGTAATCCCTCGGTCTTGATATCCCCGGAATTCTTTTTTTTCCTTCCTCCTATTCCTCATTTCTTTTTCTTGTTTTTTTTCAATGTGCTAAAAAAACGTATAGCCGAGTTAATCGTCTCAAGCGCCTTGAAGACGTCAAGAGCATTTGATTCACGACAACGAAACTCTTGCGAGATTTATTTTTATTATCATTTTTGTTTTTTCTTTTTTACTTTTGTTTCGCTGTAAAAATAAATAAAACTCGTCGCCTCCTCGTGTCGTTTTTTCGGAAAAAAAACAAAAAACCTTGTAAATCGTTTACTTCGAGCTCATGATTTACAAGTTGTTCGACCCATATACAAGAGGGTGTTATAGAGAATGCATAACATTCTCTATAACACCCTCTATAACACCGTGCACACGAAGGTCGTACGATCCTTTCGAATCCCGTCACTTCCTGCACCCCTACACAAGGGGTGCAGGAAGTGACGAGAGAGTACTTTCGAGAGTACCTACCTTCCTACTAGAAAGATCATGAGCTCTTGGTGAAAGAGCACACAGATCAGAGGTCCTCATGATTCTCTCATTCGCTCTCTCTCTCTATATATATATATATATATATATATATATATATATATATATAACTCTTTCAAAAGATATATATATATCTTTCGGTTTCCCGGTTGCACACGTACAACACCGCTAAGGTCGGCCAGACACTGTAAATAATTCGCAAGAATCGTAAACGTCCCCTGTTTTTCCGTGATATAAATCACTCCGACGATGGTCGGCCCTGTAAAAGCTCGCTGCCAACGTACAACGACCACCAGCATCACCAGATCCAAGTCGTTCTCCCTCTCTCCCTCTCATCCCTCCTCATACCGTCCTCAACACCCCTCAGCACCCTTTAACAATTTCCCATCCCCTTTCTTCTCTTCCGGCTGTCCCTGACGCGGCACACCCGCGTCGAGGATATAAACATCCGTTTCCGTAACGGCACTCAAACCTCCCCCGACCCGCATTACCCTATATTTCGTCTCACGCGCACCTTTTATCACGCTCAAGGTTTTTTTGTTCGCGCGCTCGTAAGATCCGCGAAGCGTAAAAAAACATGTACAGCACACATACACACACACACAATGCTCTACGTCGACGGAGGAAATAAGAAGAAAAAGAATTACCCTCGAGCGTATATTTCCCGCGTCAATTTGCCAACGAGCGAGACGAAGCGAGCGTCGTTTTTAATGAAAAATTATACGTACGCCTCGTTTTCATAGCAATTATCGAACGGGTATAAATTTTTCGTGCGATTATTTACACACGTTTTTTATCACGGTGATATATTTCGAAAAATCACGTTTTAGCTTGTACTTTTAATATCGTCGATGAAGCGACGTGGGCTTAAGCCAGGAAACAAAATTTATAACTGAACAGCAAGACAGAAAAAAAAATATTAATTTTTACATTTATTTACTTAAATAAATTTCAATAAAATTTAAATTTAAATATAATTTAAAATACTATTTTACGGATAAATTTGTCACGTGGATTTAGGAAAAATTCTCTTTCATCCCCCCCGATTATTATCCTCTTTGTCCACGACAAAAGCGTTAACGTCTGAATATGAAAACAAAAAATAAAAAACAAAAATAGTTGGTCGCGAATTTTTTCGACGACAGGACGCGAAGTTGAGTCTCGAGTCGTGTCGTTCTCTCGATCGCATGTCGTATCCTACGTAAAAGAGAGTAACCCTCGCGGATAGGGCGTCACGAGACTCGCTCGACATCGTCGTCGTCGTCGTCGTCACCGAGTCTCGGGGGGCTCTCACAAGTATCGGCGAAAAAGTTACTTTTCCGAAGGCGATAAATCATCTTGAAATTCGCCGAGGCTGACAGGCTCGGTAGTTTTACGAGGGCTCGCACGCAAAATGCAAATGCTCCGTGGCCAACCCCTCTTCACTCGCCTTGGACGAAGGGGGCGCGCGAAGAGCGAAGCGGGGTAGCGAACGGGGTGCCGCTTGGTGCACTGCAATTAATTAGCGTTTCGTGATATACCGGTGCATGCACGAAGGCATGTTTTTATTTTTTTATTTTATCTTTTTCTTTTTTTTTCTTCTTTCTTCTTCCTTTTTATTATTATTATTATTATTGTGTTTTTTTTACGTTTTTATTTTTATTTTTTGTTTTTATACTTTTATTTTTTGCTCGCGCTCTCGTGGAAAAGCACGGGAAACAGTCGCGTCCACCGGTTCTTTCTACCCCGTAGGTGAGTCGCGCTAGGCCAGCAGGTAAAATGAAACACACGGAGTAGCTAAACAACCCGCGAGCGATAAGCTGACGCCATTGGGCGATCCCCCACGGACACGTAACGCGACTCCGAAACGATGCGAAATAAATGAGGCCCCCGCAAGCACGGATCGTTCGATTTATTTTTTTCTTTCTCTCTCTCTCTCTTGTTGGTTTTGTTTTGTTTTGTTTTGTTTTGTTTTTATTTCTTTTTCTTTCTTTATTTTTGTTCCGTTTCAACTCGCTCCAAACTAGCACCTCGCTCCGCTTTTACTTTACGAACGGGGTAGTTAATATACTCGACGTACACAGGATGTTTCAGCGAAGAAAAATCGCGCTGGTACACAATTAGATCGCGAAAAAAGTAAAAATAGAAAATATTGGAAATAAAAAATTAATCGTCGAGGATGAGAAGTCAATTCGATTCGAACAACTTTATTATTCATGTAAGAATATAAATATCAGGCATGTAGAAACAATTGATACTTTTGTTTTGATTTATTTTTCTAGATTGTTTTCAATTTCTCGTCTAGACGTTGGAATCGAATCATCGTACGAATGACAATTCACGTTTAGAGAATTACGAGGATTTCAACGATGATCGATCACCCGTGAATTCGAGGCACCTTCAAACAAAAAATCCACTCTGTACAACTCATCACTTGAATCCCGAATTAATTTTTTCGGCGAAACGTCGTATATTGCACTCTCACAATTTTCTTCTTGCTTTCTTGTGTACAATTAATTCGCTCTCTCGTCTCTTTTATGTTGAATTTTGACGGCTTTTCTTTGCTTGTATCGAATACAACACACACTCGTGTTCCGGATTAGATGAAGCTTCGCATTTATCAAACGGATCAAACAGCGTTTATAAACGCGTCGATAAAAGTGTAATGACCCATCGATGACAAGTTGAAACGGATAAATCTCTTTTGTTTTTTGTTTCTTTTCGTTCACATCGAACGTCCGGTGTAATTATCAGCCATGCGATTTTTTTGTATCGATCTGCGCGTTTCCGTCGTTTTTTTGCCGCTTTTCCGTTTCCTTTCACAATTTAAACGTTCGGACTTTGACGATGGATCACGATTTTCGAACAAAGCCAGAAATCGGCGGGGGTCCAACGGATTTCGTGGCTATAGGCGCTGTTGGATCGATGCTCATGGGACTCGTTGCTACCGAAGGAGTGTGCCCGGAAATAGAAGCACCGGACATCGAGGGGATCGATGGCGATGGCGATACTCTCTCGATCGTCATCGTTTGAGGTGGCAACTGAGCGTCGGCTTGAATGCCGTTCGTTCCGTAAATTTCCTTCAATATCATCAGCATCGTATCTTCCGATTCCCTGGAAGAAAAAGAATTCAATGAATTTTCTAAACTATCGAGCTGCTTCTGTTGACGCAGGTGAATTTTCATCTTTTCAGAAGAATATTTGACTTACCAATAGCAGACGTGACTCGTTAATGCAAATATGTACTCGTTAATGTACTCGAAAGGTGCTTCCTGTAGAACGTAATCAATTCGTCGACCACCGTTCAATTTACCAATGCGCAAATCAGCACCACCATCGTCGTCGTTTTGCTGTTCGTGATCGTCCGGTGTCTTGTGCAACTGTTCCTCCACGACTTTGTCGATTTCACGCTCGAGAGATTGATTGTCGGGACGATGGAACATTGCGAGTTGATAAACGGAGTTCCACGTACTGCGCACAGAATCGAGAAGTTTTTGCTTCAGATCGGCACCGACTCGAGCCATAGTTTCTTTGAGTTCTGTTGAAATAAATATTGCCAATTATTCTCGTAGAAAGTCGCATTGGTTCTTCGATTATAAAATTTATGCCGAGTACTAACCCAAGTGCATTCTCTTTCGTCCCTTGTGATGAGGAATCAGCATTGGTCGATATTTGTGAGCTTCTGGGTTGATCAGTGACTCGACCCGATAGGCCACAGGATCAAAGGGATGAAAAACGTTGAAAAAGGCCGGACACGTTGGCAAAGCAAAATCTTCGCCCAATGTGTCGATACCTCGTACCGTAACGAACATTCCAATCGGACTGCCTAATGCGAAAAAGGCTTGAGGAAGGAAACTCAGCTGAGGATAATTTATAAAGGGTTGACCGGTGCCAGCAGCTCCCATGACGTAACTGACTTTTTTGCTCAGTCGACGTTTCATTACCGGGACTGCCATTGCATTCATAGAGCTTACTGTGTCTTCATCCTGGAATTATGCAAAATTTCATATGAATAAAATAATTCCTTCCAATTGGACTACTTAATTGATTCTCAAACTGTATAAATAAAACCGTGAACTTACGGATCTACTGTCGGGATTCGACGAATTCGGATCAGTTTCGTCTCTCGATTCTTCCGCTGGTGGTTTCTGATGGCACAGCAAATCAAAGAGAATTAAACTACCGAGAGAATGACCACCGAGATAAACCGAACCTCCGAAATTTGGATTTCGGTCTTTAAAAAGCGAGTATAGCTTGTTCATCTCGTTTCCCACAGTTTGCATTATCGTCTGACAGTATATCGGACTTGTGTAGAAGAGAATATCGAGTAGCGTGTCATTAGTGAAGTGACGAAGCTTCGGTATGCTCTCGAGAGTGATCGCTCGAAGTTTCTTGTCGATGCCCGTGTCTTCCGAGTGAAGAGTCGTGTGCCACGATATGGGAAGAACTTCGATACGATTAACGACTCCGTGCATGCTGGCTGTTCGATAGTGAGACTGGACCAACTGTAGTGATATACTTCTGAATTCGTCCACTGTGAAAAGTAACAAAACAAATTAATTCGAGAAAAAAATAACGAAACCAATTGAATTAATTAAAAAGTATAACGACGATAAATTATCAAAATAATAAATACGATTATATAAATTATTTAAAATTCAATAGTTAATTCGAAAATGAACGAACGAGTGTAACGACGAATATTTTATCGCCACTCGTAAAATTACATAAACTAGTGTCCCATTATTTTTTTTTCAAAAATAAAAAGTTTCTACTCGACTCACCGACTTCTTCCACCGTCCTAAACTTCAAGTCGCAAACGCTTCCAATACCATGAACGAGAAAGAGAAGATGATCGACTTTTTCCGGTTCGCCCTCGTCGATGTTGAACTCATCGACGCCTCGCTTGACGACCTTCGGTCTACTCGCTGCACCCTGTAAATATGTACCGGTCTCTGAATCCTGAAAACGTCAGGATTCAAACGAAACCACGCATATTTTACTACGTTAAACGAAAACAAGAACATACGCACTTGTGTTAATATCGCGTAAGCTTTTCTTAACGATTTATCGAAGTTAGAAAGCGTAGCGTTAGAACCGATTGGTAGATACGAGGATGAAGACGTTGTCTGAACGTCCATTGGACTTACAGCGCTGTTTCCCCAAGATGCGGCAAGTTCGGGCGACGTAGCCGGTGCGTAATGAACCTGAATCGTCGAACTGTGAAAGACTATATATTCCCCGTTGTTCAATTCGATACGACGATCCCAATGGTCGGTTGTACAAGCCTGCTTGTATTCCTCCTCGAGACGCGCCGATATACTCTCCTCGTATGGAATGTAACGGGATTCTGTGGAACCTTTGTAGAACCACGATGAACGTCTCACTTCCGTTGGATTTCCGATCCAATATACCGGCGTTCTTCGACGTCGAAGAATATCAACGTCGTAACGACCACCGTCGGTCGCGACTGTTGTCTCGGGGCTTATTTCCGAAGAATTGTGAACTTCTTCGAGACTCAAGCTATCCTGCATCGAGAAAGGAAGCCAGAGTGTTTTACTCTCCACTTCTTTTCGATAGAACCAATGATGATAAACCGGTCGATACTGCATTCTACGATCCGTTGGTCCCGAGGCCTGAAAACCCGAGAGAAATCAGTGATGAATCTAAATAACTATTGTATAAAAACTGTGAGCTTTTTCAAAAGGAAATCGAATACTCACTAAACTCTGAAAACTCGGGGGCACCATATCCGCCGTAGGGCGACCGAGTCCGGGATTCACGGACATTTGTACAGGATTAAGAGTCGCCGAGCCCGTTGGTTCTGGCATCGCGGTTGCCATGAACGATCCACTCGTAGGGAAACTCGGAGGACTTGAACTAAGAACACTCTGGGAGAATGGACTCTGAGTCAAAGGTGCGCCGCTCGAAATCTGAGGAGTAAAAACCGGAAAGGAAAGATCTCGGTTGGTTGATACGAATCCTGGATTGTAGAGCGTAGGAATCGGCTGGGCCGGTGTGGCTGACGCGTTTTGTTCAGAATTTACTGCCGAAGTGAAAAATGGCGATGGTGCATTGGTCGAAATATTCGGAGGTCCTGGAGTGAAGAAGGAACTCGGAGTCTGTTGATTTTGTACCGAGCTCTGCGGATTATAAAACGCTGGTAGCCCAGAAGACTCGCTGGCGGTCGAAAAATAATTTACTTCGGGCTTTTTCGGTTCGTTTCCAAGATTGAAAAAATGGCTGACCGGTGGGCCAGCACCGACGTTTTGCTTTTGAGGCAACGAGTCGGGAATTGAGCTCGATCTCGACGATACATTAGCCTCGGCCGGTGTCGACACGTGACTTCCACTTCTAGCGAAACTCTCGCCTCCTAGTGCCGGTGGAGAATCTAATCCGGATGGAATTTGCGACGTTACGATATTTGCCTGCGCCGTTTGAATATCGGGAAGCGATGCATTCGCGTTTAAATCGATCTCCGCCAAATCTTCGCCAGAATCCGATGTTTTCACTTCCTGATTAAATACCGAACTCGACACGCTCGATTGTTGAGGCTGCTGTTGGCCAGATTTTAATACATCGACGAAAGGCGAGGACTCGACGTTTGATCTCACGGGTGCCGAATCTTCCGCTCTCTCGGCCAAAAGATGTTCCAACTTGGCGGTAATCTTGGCAGCGGAAATGGGAGTAAAATTATTGTCCTCGCAAGCGTCCGATGTAGCCGGTGTATCGTTCGTCGATGAAGTTACATTCGGTTCTATGATACCATCGGATATCGGTAAAGTGTTCGTTTTCTTGTAAGACGAGCTGGGTATCTCGAACGTCAAGCCCTCGGCAAATTTACTTCGACCACCGGATATCAAAGTTTCCGATTGATTCGTGGCGTAGGACGTAGCGAAAGAAGCGAACGAGGAGTTCGCCGGTGTATTCTGCGGCGTTGCTGGCTCTGGTATCCGCGATGGAATTTCCTGTGGCGAAGATGATGAGATTTCCGAAAATCCTGACCAACCCGAAATTTCGGGATTATAGTGACTCGTGGGTGGACGAGATTGCGACAAAATCGGTAAATTCGTCGATGGTGGAAAAAACGGTGTCTGTTGTTGAGACTGCTGTTGTTGTTGTGGTGCTACAGAATTCGAAGTGCCTGGAAATCCTGAAGAGAAAGACTGCGAACCTTGAAGAGGACCAGCTCCAGAATACAAATTCGTATTCGAGAGAGAACCAGGAGAACTGCGACTACTCGAGAGTGTCTGAAACGTTGCGTTTGGAATTAAGAAATCCGAGGCCACTGCTGAAATCTGTGGCTGTGTCGGAGTAAGAAAACTCGGTGCTGGCGGTGTTGGATATTGCTTCGGATTGTTCGACGTGAGATCCGGTGGTGGAGCGTACTTGAGACGTCTTTGATTGCCGAGTCGATAAGAACCTGCTCCTGCGAATTAATGAATTAAACATGAAGATTATTTAATTTTTCGATTCATAAATTCTCAAGACGATAAACAAAAATTAATCGTCATCTTCTCATAACGTTTTTATAAAAACCAGGACGTTTCTAATTTTAACTGGTAAACAGAAAAATTGAATCTCTCAATGGATGACTAAAACCTGTTTTACTAATATCTTCATATTTAAATTTCGGTGATAAATCAAAAATGATTATTTCAAGATTTAAATATGAAACGAATGATATTTTAATGAACTCACCACCCGATGGTGGCAAAGTTGGGACGGCAGGAGGTGGTCGAGAAAGCGCAGAACTCGTTGGTGGACCGGCAAGTCCAATATCACTGAAACCTTGTGAATGTTGTCCCAAAGTTTCCCGCGACTGATCCGTCGCTACGAAAGTCCCGGATGTCGATGGCGTGCCATATGGATTCTGCGACAGTCC
>OX637865.1:33396576-33557593 GCA_951802705.1 Netelia virgata | reverse complement strand
AGAGGAATTGTTCCGAACTCCTCCACACCCGAGACACCGATGTCGGTGCTCGCTCGTGCTTGAGGTAGATTGCTGATATTTGGCTCTTGACCCAAAGAACTTTCCTCTGGATTGACTGAAAATTTTCAAAGAAAAACAAAAATAAAATGTCTCTTTTATAAAACAATGAAAATGTGCAATTAATTCATCAGATAATTAACGAATTATTCAATGTATAGCAATTGATGAATTAATTTGTCGAGTTAATGATAAATATTCATTTATTGAATTATTTTCATATTTTACAGGGCAGTATTTACGAAATTTAACTTTTTCCATTTCAGCTTGGGTGTGCAACGAAGTTTACCGCTGTGACGCAGTCGGAACAAAAATTATGAAGATTATGAAACGCCATAGAAGAAGGCCATATCTTCTCTCTTTACTCTGAAAATTCTTGTAAGTATTATTCGTCGATGATACGAGAAAAACTTTCCAGCGAATAGAATTTAGCTTCGACACGAGGAACAAAACCCCAGAATCCTTTCTTTTTTTTGAGACACAAAACCTTCCACGAATTCCATAAGAAGTATAACTCGAGCCATATCGCACCGTACCTACTAATGTCGTCTGAATTTCCGACGATCTATTAAATCATGGCAAATGTTTGACAGGATACTACGAGTGTAATATTCGTAAAAGATAAGACGTTATGGATAAACCACATAGTATTTTCACTTTCGTCCGACGATTCATCCAAGCCTCGCTCGCTCTTGTTCAACGTGCAAACGTCCCGTCTCGTTTTACCAAATACGATATGGATTCTTTATGTATATATTTTTTGGTACACGTGCCCTCGAATTCGATCCTCCATCGATATATACATGAAATATTATAGAAATAAACGCTCTCGGTTCAACTTCTCGAGCAATATATTTCTTTCTATTCTTCTTTTTTTTAACGATACAAGAGGACACCTGAGGGAGTTGCCTCGTTCGTCATCTTGTGGAAATTGTCGAGTGACGCTTTCTGTAAACCGGAAGTCGTCTCTTATAAGTACAAGAGAAGTCGAACGACGGTTCGTCAGTTTGCGGGATAACTCACTCGAGTAACCCAGGCTGGTTTTTTTATTCCTACGAAAAATAAAAGAATACCGATAAATAAATAAAAAATAAGATTTTAATCGCGAAATTGAAAACGTAAAATTACAAGTGAGGAAAAAAATCGTCACGATGAGGGAGAAAATTTATTGGACAATCGGATTGATTCTGGTGTTTAGAGCGATTGCTTTGAGAGCCGAGAATAAGTTACAAGGATGGGAAGTTACTTCGAAGGTCGCGAGTGAGGAAGAGTCGAGAATCGATGATGAGAAAGATTCGATAGAAGGACGAACGGTCCTGAAAAGTGAAATTATTTCGTCCGGGGGTGAAAACGAGGCTGATCGAATCGAATGTTCGAGATATTGTGTGCGAAAAAAGATATCCGGGGGAGAGACGGGAAATGATTCGATCAAACGAGTCAATATCATTTGGAATATCGTGAACGAGGCAAGAGTGACCGGAGAATCGTCGATTAATTGGGGTCAGTCATAGTCGTAAAACAAACTTTTATTAAGGTAGTCCTATCGTTACAGCGTTTCCATTAGATTTCACTGAAAATTTGCAGAAACGTTCTTTGATGTCATATGTTCATGTGTGTAAAATTTCAGGGGCTTTTATCGACTCAAAAATCAAGATATTTATTCTTGAAAATCGTCATTTTTCGTAACCTCCCATAAGAGCCCGTGTTAAATATCGCAATATTATACAATGAGTATCTCGACTTTTTGGTCGATGAATCCTGTTGAAATTTTGCACACATTTTTATATGACATTAAAGAAGCTTCAATTAGTTTTTTATAACAATCTTATGGAAAAAATTGCACGATTTTGTTTATTATATAACAAATAAACTTTACGTAGGATCAATTTGAATTTTGAGTATGTTGTTCTTTAGTCGATTTGCAACAACTTTTCTTAATGGACTTAAACGCTCAGTCCACTCGGAATGTGAGAAAAAACGGGAATAAAATTTAAATCCCCCCCCCCCAGGACTACCTTGAGGCAGGACAACACTGCGACGGTCAGAAAAATAATTTTTTTTCCATGAATTTTTTTAATTCATTTGATGGTTTTTTCTTGCTCAATTAAAGATATGTCATTCCATATACATTAAAGTAGATTCGAGTAAATTTTGATTGAAAAAAAAATAATAGCTGACGTACAATAAATTTTTCTGAAAAACACGTTTTTCGAACTGGTGCGAACGATAACTCGAGCAATAATAGTCGGATATGTAAAATTTCTGCACGAAATTTTGAGTCATTGTAATAGCTATCGTTTAGGGTAGCCGTTCTTGGATTTGTTTCTTTTTAGAAATATGGCGGCGTTTCGAAATCAAAAGTATTATTTTCATCTAAAATATTTTCATTTAAGATACTTTAAGAAATAGTAATTTTTCAAAAAAAAAACGGCTACGCCCAACTATAGCTATTACAAGTACAAAAATAACGAAACTTCGGATCCGTCGAAAAATCGAAATTCTTTTTTCGTCCAAAAAGACTTCAATTTCTCAGTCAAAAACTGGAAACCTGTAATTTCCCCGTTTCTTCCCTTTTTGCCTGACAAATTGGGGACAAACCAGGAATAAAAGGGTGATATTCTTGTTCTAAGAAACATTTTCCAACAAACAGACTCATCGAAGCCTGAAAAAAGAAAATTAAAAACGATATTTCAAATTTTTTCATTAAGGGGGAGTCTGGTCCAGCCGATCCAAAAAATCGACTTTTTTGCCTAACAATCTTCCTATACACGTGGAGAATACGTTCCTAAAGTTATAGCATCAAACTCAACTTAGAAATATAATTAGGTGCGCCAAGCAGGTAGGACGAAGACGGAACGGTCGGGCCAGCGCCAGAGCGTTACAAGCGACAATGGTTTCTCTCAAAACCCCATTTTTCAAGTTGTCTGGAATCGTAGGTCATCGAGTTTTCATCCCGTTCACTTAATTCACAGTTTAAATTAAAGAAAATTAAATTTATATGCGGATGAACCTCGACTTGATGAACAATTATCATTATAGGACAAAGTTATCGCAAAATGAAGGCAGATTTTGTTCGTCAATTTTCATTTTATGTCTGCCATTTGTGCAATAAACAATTTTTTTTTCTTGCAAACTGTGGTTTATCAGCATTTTACATTCATACTATAAAGAATTTTTTTTTTGGATTTCATGTTTCGAATAATTTTCGAGGACTCCACCAAATTTGGTCGGAACCTCCACTTGCAGCCGCTATATCTATATATATAGATATTCAAATCAAATTTTCAATATTGTATTTTATTGTCCAAATATAACTTTGCACGTAAGAAAAGTTTTGGGAACGAAAATAAATTTTGTGTTTGAAAAAAATGCATTGAAAAAAAGCCTCGACTGGACCAGACTCCCCCTTTAATTTATTGAAAACTTCGGAGTATTAAAATTTCGAGCGGCTGTAATTTTGCTTCGATTTAATAGCTTCAGTTCTATTATAAATTTTTGCAAAGCCAACATTTCGTTGACCGGTTAAGTATGCGTCAAACGGGTTCAGGGTCATTCGTTCTAACAAATCGTTATCAAAAATCACGAGAATCGAGCGAACGGCGTTCGATTGACGTAAATTATCGATGCAATACGTAAACAAATATTGCGCAAAAACATTTCGAAATAACAAAATACCATAAGGCGATCGATGACGTTCGTAATTCATAACGAAGATAAATAATAACAACTTTGATTTATTAACACACTCGGTAAGGATTGTAAAAAAAACGAGAACGTTGATAACTCTTTCATTTCGTCGACGACTGTTTTCGGATAGAACGCTAGAACGCTCGACACTGTTTCATGTCCGCAAAGGTTTCTTATCTGTAACAGACCGAGTGGGTCCCTCAACTCCGATAACGCACGAAATAAGCAAGATTAAATATTCATGAACGATAATATAGGAAAAAAAACTTAAATTTCGAACACCGATCGAAGGAAAAATAATCATTAACCAAAAGTGTGTATTTTTTACAGATTTATCCTCCTCTCGAGACAATCATGTACGATGGGAATCTTGGAAAATATCATCCAACGAGTCTGGGACTTTTGTCAACGACGACCCAAAATGCGAATTATACGTCGAACTCGGTTGCGAATCTCCTGCTAAATCGGATTCAAATATTTCGACGATATACAATGAATATTCATCTTTCCATCCCGTGAGCACAAATTTATTAAATCAACGAGCATTATATCTCGATAATTCATTCATAACGATTATCGAAATGAAAATTCCATATTTTTCATATTTTTGTGCCCTTGTTTTGCAGGGAATAACCATGTCGGTCGGCGACCTCGAAGGCCAACATATGGAGGAGCTCGACGTAGACGACGTAACCAAAAAATTAAGCATATCTACAATTGGAAAATTATCGCAGGTCGTTCTCGAAATTCCACTCGGTGAGCGAAAAATGGAAAACTTTCAAAGTTATCGAATTATTCCATTGCCGGTATCATCATCGTGCATAAGAATCTAGATTTATATACACACCGGTTGGTCTGTAAATAACGGTGCAGGAAAAAGTTGTAACGATAGAACGTTTGTGTATAAAACCATAACAAACTGCGTCAGCTCAAGCGAGAACGAAAAAAAAACACACACACATCTTGTTTTCATCCAGAGGAAAGTCATTCTACGATCGATGAATAATCGTATGAATCTGATGTAAACAAGATAAATGGCGTCGTTTGAGAAAAGTTCCGTTGCAACTGTGAAGCTAGTGGACAACGTTTTATTTGGTTGAAACAGTTCATTGGGTATTAATCTATCCGCAATCGATTATATACCGACCAAGGTCGCTACATGCCTTTCCCACGTGGTCTTCCTACCCGGCACTTTGGGACACGTACATACTTGTAATTTTGTTCGCCTGCAGCAAGTTCGGAAATAACTGGCAGCTCGAGAAACTAAACCGGGAACCGTATTATAGTCTACCCATGTGTTCCGCTTTTTTCGTCGATGAGACAATACGCTCGCGAGAATAAGCATCGAGGTGCAATACCGAGTGCCAAGAAACACTTGTTCGATCGAGCGAATATACGTCAGACCCGCTCACGAGAGCGCGTCGAGACTCGCGAGATGTCACTCAGTTTTCTTTATTTCGTGTATTTCCTGCAATCGAGTTTATTTCTGAAACATCTACGATGCCATTATTTTCGTCTTGGGAATTCGATAAATTTACTTCGAGTCCCTAAATTGTGTAGCATCAAGGTCAGGTGAATGCATTTTTCGTTTGTTTCTAGTTATACGAAGTTTTGACCCGAGAGAACTTTTCGACCGCCATTAAAAAAAATTCTAGGCGAAACATATATATTTTTAATATTATCTAATTATGTTTCATACACGCGATGTACTGTGTAAAAAATTTCCGATGATTTTTCTACAATTTCTATATCTACATATTATCAATGAATTAACCAAAATGAAAATACCGGCAGGTTCGAGGAACGAGTCCAGGATGTCGATGTTTAGAAAAATGTTATCTACCGTCTTCACTTTCCAACAATGTTATTTCCTTGTATATTTTCTTCCTTTTATCTGATAAATTAATGGCAATGAGCATTAACGTTCGTTTTAGTCAATTATAAATTCTTTTTTAATTCGTTAGAACGAAATTTGTTGGTTGGCAAGTGAAAACGACGTAACGTGTCGAGTGTGCAGAAATCTGACACTTGGTTTCGGCACGGTTACGGGCTTCCCTCGATCGTTGTTCACTCACTGGGTCGTTCTAACCTCGGTGCATCGATAAACACGCAGTGTATTTTATAAATTCTGTATTTCCTCGTAAAATATCCCACCCGGAAATTTGTATAACTACTCGACTCCTAATTGATTTTCCTTTCCGCGAATTAATATTGTTTCCTTCAATATTTTCCAGGAACACGAGCAAACGATTCCAAAAATGCGAGTGGAACGAGACCAACGTTTTCGCTATCGCGCACGAATGACGCAGAGGGACTGCTTATCGACGCGCGCAACCCTCCGTCCGGTAAATGGCGGCTAATATTTTCAGGGATAAAAAATTCCCTTTACCGTTTCACCGTTACTTTTTTACCGAAGGACGCGTTACAAAATGTTCAAACCAAAAATGATGCAACTACAACAAGACCTCTGATGAATGGTGAGTAAATTATTGAATCAATAATTCATAGAAATATCTTTAACGTTAAAAAAAAAGAAAATAAATAGTAATATAAACGTGATAAATGTTGTTGCGATATTTTTCGAAAGAAATTTTATTTATTTACTTACAAATACGTCGAGTCTATGACGAGACCCCTCTAATCCTTAATAATCTTGGAATAAAGATAGCTTTCTTCAATATGGATGTATCCTGTTTAGAAATTTTCAGCTGTTTTTGAAGTTTGATAAATTTGATAAAACCCAGAAAAATATGTCCATGAAAAAGTTACATTTTTACCGAAAACGCATAAAGTTTGATCGACTCAAGATTATGAACGCTATTGTTTTATTACACACTCTCGAAGTCTCGATTATAAACACATATTGATAAATTTCCGAAATCCTGCTCGAGCCGAAGGCCTAAACTTCCTCGTGGCCCGAAGACCCACTGACAACTGGTAAAACGTTGGCTTCTTGCCCATGGACGCGAGCCTTGTTCGCGAGTCGTTATACGTAGGAAACGAGCATTGTGCAATAAACGTCGGACTGGCCTTTGGCCGAGGCTCGCGGTGTACACCGAGCTGACGTATTTTTCTTTCTTTACAAATTCTCGTTCATAAAACTTTTTGCAATCCATCACTCTACCCTGCATACATTTCCTCATCTAGATAAAAAAAAAAGCCTGCCATAGCGTGCTATAAATATTCGTGTCATACACCTTCAGCGATTATTCTCATTCGATGAAACAAAATTTCAAAAAATTTCATTCACATCAAGCAAAACTTAGAAAGTAATTATTTTAACAAAAGTATTATTTATTTTGATTTAATTATATTTCCCAATACAAAATTGATCCAGAGTTACAAATACTAAAACAATGAAAATGTTTATGCTTTTTTCCAGAAGATGTTGTCGACAACGGACTGGATAAAATGGTTGTGAACGCAAGCGAGGAAATAACAAAATCACAACGTCTAGTCTATCCAAGAACAAGCGAGGATAATGAGGAAATGATTAATTCCGATGAGAAACAGGTGTGACACGAGAATATTTTTTTCACGAGCATCAAAGTCCAAACATTAAATCACATCTCGAAGAAGTATGCACAACAATCTTAATAATTGGATGCAATATACTCTACAGCTTTTACTCGGAACCCATTCCACCGATGACCCAAAAGCCGTGAAACCAACGATTACCAATGAATCTGTCGCGCGTTCGATAATTTCAAGAGAGACGAAAATCGTTCCAAAATCTTCAAGTAAATCAAATCTTGAAGCCGAAGTGATGGAAAACGATATAAAAAAATCTGACGAAAATTCGAGGATCCTCGTAGGCCCGGAGCTCGATGAACTTTCGAAAGGAGCGGAGGACAGTCGATTGACAATGCACAAGACAATAGTCGATATCAGTCCCAGTACAGAATTAATCGCTAGACCAGGAACTCTGCACGATGTACTTTTCAGAGTTACGAACAATCAGCCTCTCGCTATTAGACACGTTTTTAAAGGTAGCAGCACTCAATTTCCATACGCCGGTGTGCTACCCTATTTGTGAGTACCAACTGTGCAAAAACATATTTTTCATATTATTTTTGTATATATAATTCTCGGGCTTTAATTAATCGGAATTACGATTAATCTTTGTGATTCCTTGCATAGAATTGTATGTATATTTTTTGCAACGAATCTACAGTGACTGGATCAGAGCAGGTGAAACCATCGATGTCAGGGTTCGAATTCAAGTTCCAAATGTCCAAGACGATACACCCAACGCGGTAACACTTTACGTCGGTGGAAATGAAAACTTCGAGGTCGTAGAAAAATCGGCTTACGTATACGTTCAAGGCTCCAGTGGAGCGATAGTGAGTTTATTATTAATCGATGCCACGTGTAAATGTACTGTATATTATACATGTATTGTATATTATACATGGATTGTATATTATACACAGCAAGCGTTGAAGCAGCATAACATATTTAATTTCGTTTTATAACAGACAACTGACAGTGAAAGCCCAAATATCGATTATACGTTCAACGACAATTGTGCCGGCAAACTGCATAATGATCGATGCGCTAAAAGTCTATGGAGCGTCGATATTACCGCGGTTGACTCCGCATCCGGTAATTTCTTAACTTACATTAACTCCGAGCGATACGAGCATTAAAAAGCATAGCATGTAACAGGTTTATTGCTAATCGTAAATTAAATGACTTATTTCATATTCTTAATCGTGATTTTTGGTTCGTTTATTCAGGTCTGAAAAGAGTTACATCGATACCAAGTGGTGTACAACCTCGTACAGAATTTATCGCCGGTACGAAAAACACAGTGAGTTTTACGTACATCTCGACCTGTTGTTTTCCCACCGTCGACATCACGGCAACGGATGTGCAGGGTAATACGTACACAAGAACGGTGGATGTGAGAGGTAAAAATAATTAATAAAATAATAACATACGTATAACCAAAATTGTTAGTAAATGAAATAATATTGAAAAAATGTTTTTCAAAAATCGTATTTTCGTTACACTTTTCAGCCTGGGATAATCTGTCCAATGGCGAAATCGCGGCTATCGTCGTCGGAGCGCTACTGATTCTCTTCCTAATTATTTTCGTCATTCTTTTAATTATTTACTGCATCCGCAAAAGAAAGAGCCACGATTTGACATACTCGCAAAGATACGGATCGCGTACTCCTACCAGCACGGAAAGAACGAACTTTTGAACACCATGTAACGATCTTTTACCTAGCCATCTATCGAATTCGACTCATATTATACTGAATAACCAAACGATCCTTTTTTTATTTGTATTTTTGTATTAAGTGCAAAAAAGACCAGATTAATTCGACAGCCATCGATCACCCCTTTTTCTTGTCATCGGGTAGGTTCATCTATACATGTTCTGATATTTCTGAAATATGTTTTTTCTGTTCATTATTTACCATGCGGAAATAATTCGAATGCTACATTCAAACGAGTAGAATCCTTAGCATTGTTATCATATGGATGAACAATATCTGCGACCAAGAACATATCGTATGTGCAAACAAGTTTTTACTACGTTTGAAAGTTGTGAATTGAAACCGATGATGCAAGCAAAGTTTCCCTTTCACCGATAGCCATTAGTTAGATTCATCCACGCAATAATTTCACACATTGACAACACAAGCGGTACATGTTATACGTAGGATGCTATCGCGGACGGCAGAACGTAACATGTGAGTTCGCGCATGCGTACATGTAGTCAACACTAGAGCATCAACAGCTGTTTCATTCTCCGCGCAATATCTTTAGTCACACGTATATTATGTACACACATTGGTACTCAAAAAAAGTCTCATCGGAGCAGTGCAATGTGTGTCAATGGTACCGGAATGAGTGAAGATCGAAAATTTGGTTGCTCGAAGAGATACACGAATGAATATGGAAATCTGTCCTCGATCGTGTTAGTACACTGCGCCATGGATGATAGCGAGATATCTTGATAATCGCAGACGATAACCGGAGCAACAACACCGGGCACTCAAACAACAATGCGTACGTAGTCTATTTGCCATAAAGTTTCATATCAGCAATCGTCGAGCAACACAAACACATCAAAGCCCCACCCAAAACTCGCCAGTATTAACCTCTTCGCATGTATCAAAGGCTACGGACTCACCATCCTGAAGTATCGCAGGTGTGGCAGGCGTAACAGGCATCAAAAGAGCGTTTGTGGAGTAACCCTCGAAGGGAAAGCCTTGACCGGCCGCTGTCAGAAGCGGATTTTTAACTTTACGCAATTGATCACTCATCGTTGTTTCTCGTAAATTTACGGACCGTGTGTACGAAACCGCCACATCGAACCACTCGACACGGCCATTACTGAACTTGTGTATCTATGCGTTCTCGTCCAGGCGCGAGAGAGAAAACGTAGTTACTTTACGTTTTTCCCGCGGCAACGAGAATGTCGCGACGAGACAACGGGATCTACTGTGCCCGCGTAACTTTGCCCGTTCAAACAGATTTCTTCCACGTAGGAATGCGTGATATACAATCATTAAATCGCTCGCGCCCCGTCGGTATTGTCGATGTACGCGGATTATTGGACAGAAACAGGACTTAAGTACTTCAAATATAAATATAACCTAAAACGCATATATCGGAACGAACGTCGCAAATGTCGAAGTGTTTCTTCTTTCGTTTACGATGGGTGTCAAAGATCTGTGGAACATTATTTCAACCTCGAGTGTAAGAAAACCCTTGTTCGAGGTTCATGGTAAGACAGTCGCTATAGACCTTAGCGGTTGGATCGTCGACAGTCAGACAGCCGTAGACAATGCCGCTCAGCCAAAAATGTATCTTCGGTAGGTTGTGTCTGGTTATCCTGTTGTGAGAACAATCTAAATTCATAATCCCGTATTCGTATCAGGAATCTCTTCTTCCGTACTGCATACTTGCTCATGCGAGACATTTCGCCCGTTTTCGTTCTCGAGGGCAAAGCACCGGAACTCAAGCACAAGGAGATAGCTCGCAGAAACGACATTAGGAGAGGCGTTGAGAAGAAAACGATTTCGAAAAATGGTGGACGCTCGCGATTCAACAGAATTCTCAAAGAATGTGAGACTATGCTAGAATTGATGGGACTAAAATGCATTAAAGGAGCCGGCGAGGCGGAGGCTATGTGTGCGTACCTAAATGCCGATGGGGTATGTGTTCTTTAGCATTTTTCCAGGTTGCGTCGGACTCTGTATTTCGTAGTTTCGTAGTTTCATCGATCCTAGGTTTATGGGTCTTTAACCGTTCCGTTTAGATGGTAGACGGTTGCATAAGCCAGGACAGCGATTGTTTTCTGTACGGAGCCAAGACGGTATACAGGAACTTTAGCATAAGTACTCAAGGTGGAAATCAGGGTGGTACCGGAGGCTCCATGGACGAATATTCGATGGAAAAAATCGAGAGAATCTTTAAAATTGATCGCAAGAAAATGATAGTTCTAGCTTTGTTATGCGGTTGCGATTACAAAGAAGGCGTTCATGGAGTTGGGAAAGAGGCTGCTTTAAAACTTTTCAAGCTCGTGAAGGACGAGGATATCTTGGAAAGGTAGAAGAATTCGAATTTAGGGGTACGAAGTACTTTGAAGTTAGGTAGTTACGTCAAGAAACGTTTATCAGGATAAAGAGCTGGCGTACAGATCCAAAATTCGTACTCATGGAGTCCAAGCTGCAAGATCCGAATATCTGTACTTTATGTGGTCACGGAGGAAAAGTCAGATTGCACGCGAAATCCGGTTGCGCCGATTGTGGTACGGTCTTGAAATGCGATGAATCTTACAAGTATGTATTTTTGGCGGGAGATGCCATGTGGCGATTATCAACGATACCAGTAATTTTAGATTCTGCCTCATCGGTGTAGGGAAGAGAGATCGCTCATTTTAAACGAGATAGCTTTGCGCAAAAAAGCTCTCGCGATAGAAGATTTTCCAAATCAAGATTTAATTGACGAATTTCTCGTAAGAAGAGAAAAAACGCCATCCCACCTGGATCTTCAATGGAGGCAACCAAAAATCGTTGAATTTGTTGTAAGTTATCGTATTAACGGGCCTAACAGTCTCGCTTTATTTTCCTTCATTTGACCTTGAAATAATTTTTTCCCAATATCAGAACTTCATGGAACGTCACGTCGGCTGGGAACCTGACTACGCTTTCGCCAAGATCTTTCCCCTCACTACGCGCTGGCAATTGCGACATATCGCTTACATTCCTCATCAAGATCGTCTACTCATGAAGGGTATTATGATACCCGAAAGAATCAAGAAAATCAGAAATGTCAAAGGTGTGGCAGGTTACGAGATCGTCTGGTTGGACAAGGATGGAGTATTGGAGGGACTGACGTTGGCTAAAACATCCGACGAGGAGAATGATAGCGATGCCAATGACAGAGGTAAATCAACCGATGATCTCGTGTCCATCGAGCCACAAGACGCCGTACGAAAATGCTATCTCGAGTTGGTGGAGGAATTCGAAAGCGCGAGACTCGCCAAGAAGAAAAAACCGGCGAAACCTCGAAAGAAAAAAACTCCTCTGTCAGACCTAAATAATCTCCAGTCAGAAACGAGTGAGCCGAAAAAAAAGCGTGCGGTTAGAAGACCCAGGAAAAAAGCTCTTGAAGCAGGAAATAAAAGGATCGACGAGTTTCTTCAACCCGAATCGTCACCGACTCTCGAAGAATCCTTCGAAGCCATGACCATTGCGGCGAAACGAAGCAAACCTCAAGAATCAACCAAATATCCAATGCCAATCGCATCGGGAACGCCGAAGAGAGGTCCGCAATTCGATAAAGTCCTTGCAACGGTTTCTGCCTTCTCCCCAATGAACGACACCATTGGAAAAATGTTTGACGCGCTAACGCCCGACGATTTTGCCAGTGATATGGAAAACGAGAGCATCAACATGTCGGAAGTAATCGAACAAATGTGCAGCAAGAAAACAAGCCGTCCACTTTTTGATGGGGATACGATACGCGCACTTCCAAATGAACATAAATGTGAAATAGACTCTGTGACGACTTTTGAAAATAATGAAGTTCTCGAGGACGTTCCAGACGAACTTGGCGTCGTTGCTGCTCTCGACACGTCGGACGAATTTGATGCTATTTACGTGCCATTAAACGAACGAGTTAAAACAATACGCAGTTCCTGAGAATTCAAAGAAACTTACGTAAAATTGGACGATCTCGTGAAAGACTGCAATTGGCGATTCATGGCATGTTTTTTCTATACTCTTTTATTTTAGCATAAACTCATTTTTATATGAAATATTTCGACAATGAATCGGTTTTTTTCTTTTTTCAAGGGCGTATGTAACCAGCAGGGACTTTCTCTCGTCGATATATTTTTGCATCAGATTAGTTGCACTCTGCAGACTCAGCATATCCCGTGCTCTCTGGTCCTTCTGCTTTTCTACGTACAATTTTTCTTCTTCCTGCCAGATTTCACGTTTACGCAAAATCTTTTCGATTCTTTTCTGAGAAGAATGGAGAATGAACGAAGAGTAGAAATTTATTATGAATATTCTACTAACTTTTGCGACTGCTCTCTCTTCATCCTCCAATATTTCAGTTCTATCGTGATCTTCTTTTTCCAAGGCTCTTTGTGTTTTTCTCAGTTTCTCCATTTTTCCTTCCGGCAACCAATCTTGCAATAAACCTTCAACATCCTCTATGCGCTTTGTACTCGGTTCGATCTGTGAGAATCGGATGGAATTTAAAAAATCATTTACTAAAATACAATTGAACCAAAAAAAGTGAATTTCCATACGTCGTCCAGAATTGAAATTATTTCTCTCTTCCGGACTATTAGTTTCTCGTTCGCCTCTTCCCACATGTCCATCAGCTCTCTCATCTCGGCCCAACGGCTACGAGTCTCTCCTATCATAACGTTACACAATTTCGTGTCCTCTTTGAAAAAATTTATTTCGCTCTTGGTCATTTGAAATTTGCAGTGATCTCTATTCTCGCTGACTTTATTAGCCATTTTCAATATTGTATTTGCCTCGTGGTAAATATCGATTAATTCCTGGGGGAATTTACATCGACAAGCTTTCGGACGTTCGTGCGATCGTTTGGGTTTCGTTAGTCGACGAATTTCATCGATAATCTGTTAATCGCATGGAAATTACTTAGAATTAGAATGGCGAGTTTTTTGTTTTTTTTTTTCGTGGAAATTGAAAAATATATTTTTACCGGGGCTGGCTCGTCTTTCCATTCTTCGTGAGAGACTAACGAATCTTTCAGATCCGTTGGATAATTCTTGTGACCGATTCTAACAATCTTTCGTTCATCAGAATTGTTTACAAGCTTCTCAAAATCTTGTCTCGTTATGTCCACCATCTCAAAATGTGTTTTTTTCTCTTTCTCGATTACTTCATCGATCACTGGCATTACTGGTACCTCCTCAATTTTTTCAATACTCTTTTTACAAATTAATTCTTCACGTTCCTCAGTTGTTCGTCCAGTCTCGACAAACGTTTCGATCTCCTCTTTAATCTTTATCGAATCCAATTCGACTTCTTCAATACGCTCCATAGGCTCGGTCGCTGTTGGAAGGCTCGTACGTTGAGCTAAATATTCACAGGGTTTTATGTAAGGTTTCTCAAGACCTTGCGGGTTTTCCGAGGCTTATAAGTTTTCAGATTTTAAGTAATCACGTTTCATCGAGGATTTTCTCCTTTCCTCGAGACTACCTTGTCCGTCCGGAGTTCGTGACTCCCAATCTTGTTTTATCTCATCGATTACTGGAAATACTCTAAAATCGTCAGAAATTTGCGGCGACGCGTCGCATTTCGTTTCCAGATTTTTTAAGAAATATAATTCTTCGTTCTCATTTTCAGACGTATACTCAATCTGTGCCGTCGTTTTTTCAACCACAACCTGACTCGTTGCTACGTCTGGCTGAGCGATAACAGTTGGTGCTCTGTTCTTTCCAAACGCCTTGAGGGTCATTGACCCAATTTCGCTGATCTTGGAACGCCATCTGCTCGAATCGTTAAGTCGTGGGAATGTTGGGTGAAAGTTTTCAAAGTACACCGTATGGTCTTGAGTATTTCATCGTAAGCTCGATAAATCGCTCGTATAAACGAGAGAAGTTACGAAAAGAAAAATTCCAAGATAAATGAAAAACGAACATTGCCTTGGACTTTTTTACATTACAGAGGCAACGTTTACGGCTGATTAAAGTAAAATTCGACCTTCCAGCGTCGACACAATTTTTTTCATCCCCTACTACTTTCTTCCTCCCGTCGGATTCTTCCTCAAATTTATCTTTCTCCAAGTTCAAGATCTCGGTTCTTCTTTTCTTGGAATTCGATAATATACCTAAAATTCTCTTTCGAGACAACAATTTCTCACCAACCGGTGAATCCGAAACATTTACCAGGTTAGACGAATAACAATCTTCTGACATTTTGATAAAACGACCGAAACACTATCTCGAAAATGACAAAAAACAATCAATAACACACGTTTACAGTAACACAAATATACTTCATTTATTTTTTTCTTTCCTTTCTTTTTAATTCGAAAACAATATCGATAATTAACGACCATATTTTTTCGAAAGAAAAAATAGGTAAATATATATTGCGGTGCGATTAAATTCGACGCGAGTCGTTGAGACGGTACGGAGGCAAAATTGCAATTATATCTGTAGGTATTATCGACTTTGAGTGTCGACAACTAAATTGTACATTATGCACGGAATACTGTTCGAGCTGTCGTTAAACGTATATACGTGTGTATATATATATATATATATATGATAAGTCATATACAATTGTCGTTATCTTTATGATTAAACAATCCTGTAAAATAACGTATCGCAGTATTTCTGTACTTCATTTTTTGTTTTGTTTGTTTGTCATTTGTGTAATCTGGCTCGTTGAGTTATTATTTCGAGCCCATTCGTGTATAATTAATCGTATAGGCCGGCAATTCGTTAGTACTCGACCTCGAACGAGACAAGTTCGTTTCCTTCGTCCCAAAACTATTTTTCTCATTTCTATTTAACGTGGACGCACGAGTCTTGTCGTACCACTTACTCAAATAATCGACTGTTGGTCGCTGTTGTGTACGAGTTAAAAAAACAATCCGTACGTTTTCATAATCAAAAATCACAACGAGGCATAACGTTATTTTTTTTCTTCTTTTTTTCAAATTCTAAACTCACTCCAACCAATATAATATTTATAGTCTCAAAGTCGAGAATTTAACTCGACCTAGTTAATTTCTTCAATTTTGATCGATTCAAAATTTGTCTCGTACATTTTTCTCCATAAATCCTCACTCGAAATTAATCGTCTAATAAAAATCGTTTCAACGCTAATAGGTACGCGGTGTGTACATAAAAGATCGTATATCCATATAATATAATTAATCTCAATTCTCAATGGCCAAGTCAATTGGACTCTAATTTAAAATTTTCTACAATTTTTCATCCTCCTTCCTCTTCTCTATCTCACTTTTCTCTCTACTCGTATCGCACGTTTTTCTTTTATCTTTCTTCCTCTTCTTCTTCTTTTTTTCGTATTTCACTTAAATTCTACGTGAAATTTCTGTATAAACCCTGCTAATTGGTGCACCCGAGCTCGAGTATAACCGTTAACTTTTTTTTCGCACGTATACGTCGTCACCGTGCGTCTGGTTATCGTCTAAAAACATTAAAAAATAAACAAAACAAAAAAGTAATATTTCGCGTTGATTCGCGACGTGCCAAAAGATTTCGATCGTTAACGTATCATCGAGGAGTACGTTCGTTCGAACAATTCGTCAAAATTACGAGTAACTAACGCGAGCGTTATTTCTCGGCGTAACATTCGTCGACGTTATGTTCTTTTACCTACGAATTCGGAAAACATTTCAAGGTTTTCTTTCGACCGATATTTTCTCTTCGTTTTCTATTTTAGTTGTTTTTCCCCACGTTTTTGTTGTATAATACAAACGTATGCAACGACAGCCGCATAATTATCGTGTTCGCAGAGTCGTTACTTTTCGCGCAACGAAACAAATTGTATTATAGATTTCGCGAAACGTTTTTTTTTGTTTTCTTTCTAAACCTTCGCTAAGAATTTTCCACGCAAATGACTCATCGTCGCGTGCCCGCCGATACACTTTTCGTTCTCGTCTCGCAAGTTTATTTATTCAAGCGAACGAGCGTTGATCGTCGTGCAAAATTCGCGTCACTAATTACGGAAATCGAATGGATACAAATGTTTTTTTTTCTTCTTTTTTTTTTAAATGATTTTTTTTTTCTTTTAATTTCGATCACGCTCGTTTACGCAAAAGTCCAAATAGGACCAGTCCACGTTGTTTCGTATCACTGTTTCTTATTTCTTTCTTCGTTTCCATTTTCTTTTTGTCGCTCGTTTAAATCTAATGAATTGCGAAGGTATCATATCAATCAGTACGTTGCCACCTACGGGCCGTCGAAGTGTCGCTAATTATAATTTTAATTAGGCTTCGATCGCTGCTATCTCTATAGGCCATTTCGATATATCGATACGTACATATATATATATATGCGCGTGATATATCGGTGATAACCATTTAATATACACGAGAGCTTTGATCTCGATCACAAAATTTACGGAATATTCGCGAGCCTACGTTTCAAAACTCTGTGGGACGCGTCAGCGATTTTTCGCTTCTCGTCGTTTTTTTTTCTCATTTTTTTTTGCTTCATTATTTCCTCAATGCTCGCGAGTGAAATAGAAAAATCGGCTGATCGTAGAAAAATATCGTTCGTTCCAGGCGGTTGAGTACGCTCCCACGAAGAGTTAAACAATAACCCAAAACAAAAAAACGGGAAAAGAACAAAAAGAAAATATATATATATAGATATATATATTTATGTAGGTAGGCATGTGTGCGTACGCGGAACGATATTCGTTCAATAAAAAGTGCTCTCAATTGCGCGAGTTATTGCAAAATCACAATCTGACATCTACGAATATATATTTTGTTATCATTTTTTTTTGGGGGGTTTTTTCATTTTGTTTACGTTATTTTTGTTGTTGTTGTTTTTGTTGTTTTTCTTTTAAAGTTTGTTCAATTATGATCTATTAGACACGTGCGGAACTTTGCACTCTGTTGTTCTTTTGCTTTTTGGTTGTCGTTTGTCGTTACTTGATTACGGTTTTGTGATTTATAATTAATTTTTCACGATAATTGCTATAATAATGCACAGTATAGGCTATCATCTCCCGTGGCCTAAACCCTTCCTAAATCTCTACGATCTTCTCCGTTTGCATCGAGGAACTTTCCGGTTCGCGTTTTGCTAAATTTTTTTCCGATTGTGTTGTTGTTTTTTTTTTCGGTCTTCTATTCGAATCGAAGTCGACGCGATTCTTTCCTTTCGATCGAAAGAAAAATTCACACACAGGCACACACGCACACTTAAATTCGCCCGTTTCGTTAATTCGGTCTCTCGCTTTTCAAATCGAGAGCACGAGTGTGGCAAACGTCTCGGGGTCTTTTTCTGATTTTTGTTTGTTTTTTTTTTGCGAAAAGAAAAGCGTCGATAAATCTCGACGCTTTCTGGCGCGTTCTAAAAGAGAAATCCCTGAAGTCCTTGGACGAGGACTTTTTTTCTTTCTTTTTTCTTCTTCTTTTTCTTTTTCAAGACGAGGAACTTACTCGGACGACATTAGCTGAACACTGTCGTCCGCCGATCTGTGAAGTCGTCGTACCTCCGATAATGTTCTGATCGGCGTTGGGTTCAGCAGCGAAAACGTGTGCGTGTGCCTGTCTGAAATTTGAAGAATGAATACAAATTTGAAACATCGATCCTTTTGTCATTTAGATTTTATATTAAAAAAAACTCGTTCGATCGTCTCAACGAATCGCCGAGATATAAATTTGTTCACTCTTTAATAACTTTATACGCGTAAAAACGATTTATTCAAATTAAAAATATTTTCTTACCGATTTATACTTTCGACGATCTGATCGACTTTTTACGTTTCTATTTCCACATTTTTCTTTTTCCTACTGCATGACCCTTTTTTTACTCCCACCTATCGTTATCGTTTAAAAATCGTAAAATATATTTACATTTACTTGGAAATGAGGAAAAAAACAAGAAACAGAAAAAAGTCAAATTTAAAAGTGTAACGACTCGCGCGATTAATTGGGGGACAAAAATGAAGCACAAGGGTGAACCAATCGTCCTTGGCGTTTGTTCTTGCCAGTCCGATGAATATTCAACGTCGTGGACTCTGTGGGAAGAGGGGGAGGGGGTTGCGCGTTAAATTTATTCCCACGTGCTTTTTCTAGCCCAGTTGCAATAGACAAGGGATCGATGCATCGATCTCGCGTGCGCAACTACGATGATACACACATTTCGAAATCGCGTACAGGGTATAGTCATAGAAACGACTGTGCTTATAGTCGTATCGATAAGTGCAGACCCACACGAGCACCCGCTAGATACGGAAACACGTGTATAAGTGGGCCATGTTTATATACGTGACGTTCCATCTTGACCCAACGAGTCATATATGTGCGACAACCTTTTTTTTTATTCAGCCACTCATTCTGCAACTCCCAATTTTCTATTACAGGGATCAACCGTTCGGAAAGTTCAACTGTTCTAATTTGAAAAATTATCGTCTAATACTGAAAATTTAATTAATTTTGTCATAAAATTTGTCCCATCAGTTTTCAGTTTTGTGTAATTTTTACCGTGTCTGATTGAATTTATTATTAAGTTATAACGATGATAATGATCAAATTGAATTTTGATTAAACGGCGTTAATTTTGCTATACGTGTACATAATTAAATTTCGTAATTATTGAAAATTTCGATAATTTAAGCTTTCAAAGTTTGTATATTGTATTTTTGATGAGTTCGTTCAATGAGTGTTATTGCTGTATTTAATGAGATATCGGAACGTGCTCTCGAATACAAAATTTGATAATGGCTGACTCGAGGGTTATTGATGGAACGACTCGCACATAAACAGATATGTATACATATATACAAACATATATATATATATATATATATATGTGGCTATGTTTGCACAAACATCTGTACATAGATATATGTATATACATTAGCAAAGTGTACTCAACGGTCGTACATTAAGCAACAGAGAGAGAGAGAGAGAGAGAGAGAGAGAGAGAAAGAGAGAGAGAGAAAATGGGAATAGTGTGAGACGAAATCGAACATCCGTCGACCGGTAACAAGAGCCAGAAAGAAGAGGCGCACCCCGGATTCGCGAATCGCGTACAGAGATAGATACACAGATATATAGTTCGATGTTATATATACAGTAGGCGGGCTATGGCCCGGGATTAATTTATTCGAGGTAAAAATACGTTGATCGATCGAACTTCTGCGTTGCGGCAAGGTCGAGGGCATTTACCACCGCTACGACAGGGTCACAGTGAGGATGAGGGAGAGAGATGGGGCCAAAGCAAGTTTTCGTCCGAAATCCGATGCAAAGCTTTTCGCTCGTGTATACCGGGTTGTACCTAATGGCACATGCCTGTATATACGAAAAAGGCTTTTAGCAACCGGGGTCGGTCTTGATCCCCCCCCCCCCTTCTCCTTCTCTCCCTCTCTCTCTCTCTCTCTCCCTCTCTCTCTCTCTCTCCTCTCTCTCCTTCTCTCTCTCGCAACCCCCGCGTCTCTCTTTCCACTCGTTCTCATCCCGTCTCTCCTTCTCTCAAAGGGAAGGCCTCTACCCACCTCTGATGTCGGTCGAGGGCTCACTCCTGGACAACTCGTTATCCGTGCCGCTGTGCATAGGACTCTTCGAGGGACTCTTGTAGTGGGAGCCAACTACGTTCTCGACCTTGCCGGATGTTGGATTTCGATGAGGGAAATGAAACACCGGGGTGTGGGGCCACGACGCTGGTGGTGGACTTCGCACGAGATGCTCGTGAACCTGAGCTAGGGTCAAGGGATCAGCCTCGCCTAATTCCTGAAGGACCAATCGTTCGTTAATATTTATAAACTTATTTAAAGAAAAGAAAATCTAAATATTTCTCTTGAGAGACAAATATCTTATTCGATTGATTTAATTGGTACGATGCGAGCAACTTGCCTGAGACATCAGAATAGCATCGTCGGATTCCGATTCTTCGATCGATTCGACGAGACTCTCTCGACTCGCCAAGACCTGAAAACAAACGATCTCGTTACGAATCTTCTATCAAAAATTTTCTTTCGTTATCTTATTATTAAAGAATGAACTTTGCATACGACGATACCTGGAGAAAAGGATTGTCTTGACGACTGAGCCTGAGCGCTTCCATGTCCTGGTCGATATTTCGGGTCCTTCCGGGAGTCAGTGTTAAAATGGAGTGCGACGGCGATGGATGACAAGGTGCCGATGCGACGACAAGGTCGACGGCCGTTACGCTCAGGGTCGAGGGAATCCTCGAAGGGACATTCTCGATCTCGTGACCACCGTTTCTTCGACAAATGTTCGTCACCGGAGCTTCAATTATACGAAACAAAACAACATCGTAATTTTCGTAAATTCCTCCATCGATAATTTTATTGAAAAACAAATGGTCGTTCGCTCCAAATCCGATCTAACCTCGTTACATTTTAATCCCAAGTAACTATCTCAGATTTCAATGTGAAATAACTATCGTAGATTGGAATGGAGTAAAGTGGGTGAAAACTTTGAGAACGGAATAGAATCAAGATTATCCGAAAGTTTCGACCCTTGAATCAGGGAAAATGCGAATATAGAATGGAGAAAAGAAACACGAGAGTTCTCGGTCGAGAGGCCGAACTTTGCCACTTTTCATTTGCGAATTAGTCATCTCCTATCTCCTCTCTCTCTCTCTCCCCTCTCTCTGTTTCTTCCCATTCTCAACCGTTAGCAAAACTAATATAAACGACCATCCCACCCCACGAAGTAAATCTCATCTCGCTTCGATTAAACAGTCGGGGAAGCAATTCGTGAGCTAACGACCGGTAGAGGGTGGGTCGGGGTAGACGAGATAACAGCATAAATACGTTCCGGCCGGATAATTAGTTGATTACTTGGAATAATCAAAGAGACCCCCGAGAGCGTTTCGGTCACGATGTATCGACACGGAAGTACGCGAGACGGAACGTGATCAACGATAAATCGTCACAAATCTGGATTTTCGTTCTTGCCTGTGATTAGAGAATAAAAAAAAATAAAAAATAAAAAACAATATCGCGAATTTCGATCGACAAAAATTGAAACGAAATGAAATAATTAACAATCCGAAAAACTTACCAGGTGTTTCGACCCTTCCACCACGGTCCATGTCATCGTCCTCTTCCATCTTCATCCCTACGACGAATTTCTTGGTCCTGAATAATCCTGCGAGAAAAGCGACACCCTTTCGCTTGACACGATCGTATCTCTGAGCGTTCTCGGAGGACACGTGTATCATAATTCCCTCGAAGCCACAAAGGTGCTCGAGCTAAGCTTCGAATCCGTAAAGGACACACACTCGTTTTTCTCGTGGCGTTAAGAAACGAAAATTGTCAACGCACCCTCTCTCTCTCTCTTTCTCTCTCGCCTCGTCTCGTCCTGTTTTATTTCACGTACCGAATCGTACACCAGCGAACGTATCCATATGGAACGATACGAGTCCTACGTCGACGGCCATGATCGGGACGTACTCGGTGAATCCTGGGGGAGAACAATTTTCCTTCATCCAGGCTCGGACATACCGAGCTTATCGACGATTTTCGCGCTCTCGTCGCAACACGATTTTACAATTTTTCCTAGTCACGACGTTTCTTCTTCTTCTTCTTCTTCTTCTTCTTCGTCTTCTTTTCGACGAATCGAAACAATGATTTTTCCTCCCACGTAATAACGAAGAAAAAATAAGTTGAATTTTCGTTTGCAACCAGGAGCGAAATATTGGCGTATTAACGTGTAGTAAGGGATGTTTTCTCGTACGATGACGCGACTAACGTGGTGTCAGAGAGGTTGTAAGAAAATCGACGTGGGGTAGGGTCGAGGCGTAACACGCCTGAGGCTCGGAATGAGACTGCAACCCTCGGGACTAACGTAGAAAAGCCTCGACTCTGCGATTACGCGGTTTTGTCGCGTTGCTTCTCTCTCTCTCTCTCTCGTACAGGCGCCGCACCACCCGAGCTTTTCCCACCTTGCACCCTCTCTCCCTCTGCTCGAACTGCCCCCTCAATAGTGTCACCTCGGGGTTTTGGACTATGCGCAGTTGCGAGGTTCTCGAGGGAGGCGATACCACGCGTCGCTTCCTCGTGGCGGACGACCGCTTCCGTGATAAAATCCGGGTAGTTCGGATCTTCGTCGTGCCGACGGTATACCGTTGCAGCCGCTCTGCGCTTCACCCTCTGACCTACATTGGCCACGATTCAAAACACCGTAACACGATCCCATTCGTCTCGCCCTTATTCTTTTTTCTATTCGAATCAAGGAAAACTCCTGAACTTGCTCACCTCGAGCAAGCTCTCTCGATACTGAACGGTTCGTAACGAAATTCGCGGATACCTCGTGCCGCTTTCTCGTGGGACTCTAGCTTCCCTTCTCACGTTACGTACATACATATATATATTATATATGTATATATGTATATAGCTCGTATAAAATAATGACGAATATAGAGATAGATGCGAAGGCTTGATATATTTTTAGTTCGGATATAATGATATATACATACATATATATGTATGTAGGTATAGATGACTCGAGGGATGATTACGCGAAACGAAAGGGAGAGCAAAGAGAACGAGAGAGGGAAAATTCACTACTGCTAGGAAAGCGAATAGTACGAAGAGTGAATGGGGAAGGAGCGAGAGACGTAGGGACGAAGAAGGGATTGCGAATAGGGGGACGCGCGATATGCGCGTAGAGTCGTTCGTATACTCGGAGGGTGGTTTTGTAGACGTAAAGGGAATGAACAAAAAAAAAGCACGTTGAACGTAGAGAGGTGCGCACCCGAGTGGGATTCGCTTGCGTATGCGCCAGACCAACCCTGCAAGCTCGTTTCTATGCTCCTTGGCTGTACGGGGGTGGAAAAGGGTGATGGAGAGAAGGGCGAGAGAAACTATCCCGGTTTGTAGGGGCGGGAGGGGGTGCTGACACAACGACGGCACCAGCCGTTTCTCATCGATCCGAAGACGAAAACGCACGAAAACCTCCCACGCTATCATATATTATGATGGCTCGTCGACGGATTTTACCTCTCTCTCTCTCTCTCTCTCTTTATCTCTCTTTCTCTTTCTCGACACTCTACATTGAGGAAGATGAGAGTAAATTCTTCTCAGGCCGATGTCACACTATGCGTTTTCGCCGGACCGGTTATACCGGATGCAATTGATATTCTATAGGTTCAAATGAGAGCTGCCACTCTATCCGGTTGTGCCGCATACGTTTCTTTCCTTCAAAATAAAAATTCATACGTCAAATTCGTACATTATAAATCAAATTTTTCGTTTTTACCCGAGTGTTAACGTCAATCTTTCTTCTGCACTTATAGAATCTTCCGAACTACGTGGGTTGTTTCGAAATGTACGGTTTCAAAATTTCCAATAATTTATCGAATGAATTTCTTGACATTCGATAGTATTTTTAAAAAACTTATCCTCAAAATTGGGGATGTTTGTGTGCAATTTTTTAAATTATTGTTAAAAAATTATTCCCATGTTCATACGTCGACTGTTCGAACGAGACTGTCCGGCGAAAACGCATAGTGTGACACCGGCCTTACCTTCTTCGCTTGTGACTAATACGAACGAGCTTTTCAATTGCCAGAAACAGGTGTCACCCTTGTTCAGTCAGTCTCATTCTCACGTCTCGTTCAATTTCAATTCTACGTGTCTACCAACGCGTACTTCCAGGAACTGAAAGACAAATTATTATATAAAATCGTAACGTCCCGGTGAAATTCATTTCTCTGTTGGATATTTCTCTTGAATTTCTGGTATTGTTTCCCGTTCTTTATGACGTTATTCCGTCATTAATTATTGCGAGGTTTCGGGGCGCGGAAATTATTACGAAAGTCTTGGAAGGTACGAACGAATTCGTGGTAGTTGAGTTTCAAAGGGGACCGTTGAAATATTGTTTCTGAAATTGTGTAGAGTTTCTTGGAATTTTATCAATAATCATAATTTCATAAAGTAAGGGATGTTGTTCTTCGGTATTTCTATTTCCTGTTACGAACGAAAAATTATGAGAAATGAACCTCGAGAAAGTTTTTATAACAAAAATAAGCTTTTCTTTTTTGTCTTATCGGAAGTTACGAAGCCTCGTAGTTGATAATCAAAACTTCGTACATATATCTTATCAAACTCGGTGCGGTAAAGAGTATTGTTAGTCAGCTTTCACTATTCTCGAGTTTCAGTTACAATTCCCTCTGATATTTGACCAACGACAATTTTGTCTCTACAGAGAATTTGCAACACTCGATAAGGGATTTGACGATAACAATGATGATAGATAAGACATACCGAGTCCAGAATTTATGTAGAAAAAAGAAAACGCATGACACACCCAGTTTCGTTAAAAGGTGCGAATACGTACGTTTTCAACATTATTGAAAAATCGAAATCTCGTACCTCGTGGCCTTTATACAGTCCGAGTATTTTATTATTCATAAGTTTCTTCATCGAAAACTACGTTCCTTATCGAAGAAACGAAACAATATCCACGGTAGAAAACATTGATGAATAGACGTTACGCAAACGAGTTAACAATTAAGACGTCGTAGCGTGAATCTACAAAGAAAATTGTGTAAACAGTTATGAAATATTACGTACAGATAAAAACAAAAAAAAAAAATTAACGAAAGACCCGTGAGATTTTTCTCATTTTTTGCATCTTGTGATCTTTGATGTTTCGATAATTTTATTCGCCTCGACGAAACGAGAAGTATTCCATAATCGGAGTTTGGAGAAATATTTCAAAGATGGGATTTTCAGAAAGGCGAATCGATAGCCAAGACGTACTGAAGTTATGAAGAAAAGTATATTTCCTGTTTGTTTGTTATTTATACAAATCGAAATGTCGTATATAGGCTCTTTTCCGATCTTACACTCGGTACCATATTGTATCATAAATACGCGACGGAATTTCATGCAAAAAGAGCCCTTCGTGCTTGTCGTTTGAACGCAGTTGACGCGACACGAGAACACATTTTTTTCCTAGTTTCTTTTCTCTTCTTTATCCTTTCGTTGCGTGTGTGCAGATGCGCATATTTTATACATACACATATATATACGTATAAATTTATACATACGCGTATATATATATATATAAGTTCGTCGCTGCACGCACGTACAATGTTCGTTTATTATTTTCCCCTTTTTTTCTTGTCTTTCAATCTTCGTTCTTTATTATCTCTTCGCAGTGACACACATGACTATAATATTGATTCTAAATGGAAGACGGTATGGCGATCGGCGATATCCGTCGTTTATAATTCGAAGATCGTTACGGAATATCGATACAAAGAATCTATTAGTGGGCATGGCATCGGTTCATTTTGAATCCCAAATTCGCGTTAACGCTGAAAATATCGTAGCTCGTCATGGAGCGGGTCATACTTGTTTAGCAAACTTCGCGAACATCATACTGGGGAGTACAGAGGTATGTAAAAAAATTATACACCATTTTTCGTGTAGTCTATTTTTCCAAGTGTTTTTCCTATCAGAATTATTGAGTCGTTTTTTACTCTCTCTTACGCTCTCTCCTTACTTAAGTCGCACTTAAGAATATTAGGATCGTTTGTTTTTCTTTTCTTTCTATCTTTCGTACTATTACTGTATTATAGTACAATAGCGTTATAGTACAATTACTATACGATGATCGTGGCTTTGTACACGCCTAAATACAGTATTATATAAATATAGTATGCGATTAAGTGTATTTTACACATACGCTTTTTCGGTGCCGCGTGATTAGCCACATCGACAACCTTAAACTCGGATTGTGATGAAAAACGAAAACGTCAATTTTCTCGTTCGCTCCATCCGGAGAGTTGTACAAAAATTCGTATTTCACATAATCATCGGGATGAACAGAGTACCTACTTCTTTTTTTTAATTGTTTTGGGGGGCGGGGAATTTCGATTGTTCCGAACCAGTCGTAGCATTCGTGTGTTTATGGATACTTTTCCATTTATAACGTGAGGAACACGATTAATTGTTTTCTTTGCGCTTAATATATATGTATATATATACACAGGGTGTCGAGGAACGAGAAGAAATTATTCAGTAAGTGCCCTCCGACACGAGACGTCTGAGACTCGATCGTCACGATTATAAAGACAAAAGCGAGACACGATATCGAACTCTCCTTGTACCGACAAGTACCATAGGCAAAAAATTACATATTCTCGAGGAGCTACACACTAATCTCGCGTACCCATCAGCGATATGTTAGTCGAGAAAAAGCTGTACACGCTCTCTCTCTATCTCTCTCTGTCTCGTTCTCACGCTCACGTAATTGAACCACATAGTGACATCGAAACATCGTCATCGATTACACATAAAAATTAATCACTAATTCATATTATATCAATAATAATAATAATATATCTATGCATATATATCTATATATCTATAATATAAAACAGTTGAAAAAATCACAGTTACTCAAAACAGTTTTCTTTTTTGTTTTTTTTTTGTTTATCAATGTTGCAAGAGTCGTGTTAACGCATCGTGATCGAGTGTTCGTAGTTGAAACGGCATTGAAGATATTTTTTGCGCGACTTTCTCCTTTGAATAATAAAAAAAAAAAAAAAAACCGTCGACCGACGTCTCGACTGTTTGCCAATTGATAAAGTCAACACATTCGACTGGTAGACCTTGAACATGGAACGATTCTGTCAAACTCATGGTTCGTCGACAAAATTCAAACATTTCCGCTACGGGATTGCCGTATTTGCAAAACTGATCTGGCGAGTAGTTTCGAATGTATGTTATATATATATATATATATATCTATATATATATATATATATATATATATATATATATATATATGTGTGTTACGATTAGCAGTCGAGTCGTCGATGACTTTCTATGCACCAACAAAAACCGATAGCAACGTGGATATCCTCGTCGAGAATATTCGAATCGAGCCACGACGTCAAATTCATCCTATTCTTTCCACAATCCTCACTGAATCATTTTTTCTCAAATACGGAAACAAGTTCTGTCGAAAGTTTCGATGCTCGGCATCCTTACGTTATCTACAACATTACAATAGTACGAAAAAATAATAATAAACGAGAAATACAAGTCTTTCGAAGCCGCAGTCTTTGGATGGGCGAGTGATCACGAAAATCTTGATCTTCGACTCACTTTCGCTTCATCGGTCATTATCATACGCAGTTTTATATACACAGTATTCGTAATGTCCTCGGAACGACGACGCGATCAGTGCTGGCGCGATACGAGCGATCTTTCTTCGATCGTTGGCTGTGGTTGAACGACACCCCCAGAAAAATGCGGGTCTCGCCATAATCGCATTACTCGGCAGTGCGTCATTTCACGGGTCGCGCAATAAAAATCGAAAAAAAAAGAGAAAAAAACCAAGAATAACAATACAGTTTCTCTCGAACTGTTCTGGCACGAACGAAACTCGTGTTACATCTATACAGTTGTGTATTCACGAATAATGAAACGAAAAGAAAAAAAACATGAAAGAAAACGAGAACTAATCCCGGCACTTAATAGGTCGTGCGTGAAATCGCGACAGCCTCGAGATCTCGTATCGTGAATATATTTATAGAAAAATAAAACGAAATAAAAACGTGACGAGGGAATAAGAACGAACTTGGCGCACAGCAAGATTCGTCGCCAGCACATCGACGATTCGGCCGAACTGCGAATCTCCGATCTCTCTCTCTCTCTCACACACACACACGCACACACAAACATACACACAAACACACACACACGCGCGCACGATCGTAACTTCGGTGAATCTGGCCACGGGTTACAATCATTTCCTTATTTAGTTCTAGGCGCGTTATTTACAAATTTGAATATGTTACATTGCAATTCCAAGCCGGCACATACGTTTTCTTTCCGTGTCTTCTTCTTCTTCTTTACCATCTCCGACGTAGCAGGTCGTTTCTTTTATCACGGCAGTGAAGAATAGAGCCGGCTCTTTATTCTGCGACTGCGACGTCGTGTGTTCCGACCTCAGGAAACTACGTTAACTTCACGAGGGGAGCCGCAAACACCTAGTACACTGCTCGTAGTGGAATTCGGTGCTATTTGACTCCGCGCTTCCGATTGGGCCTGTCTTATCGCCTCTTTGTAAGGACCTCGCTTTCTCTTGTTATAATGTGCCTGTAAAAAGAATCCAGAGATAACGTTACGTATTTGCTTGATGTTGCCCGAAAGCATTGTATAAAATTATAAACCGAAGAAAAATAATGATATACCTTGAACGTTTCGAGGAAGGGACTCAGTCCATCGCAAGCCATGAACGAAAACATGGACGAGGCGTACCAAGCTACGCGAGCTTGACCATACGATGAATTACCCTCCTCGCTGTAACCAACGGATATACTGAGAACCTGGACCGAAAGACAAACATTTTTTTTCGATCAGAACAACGTGTTGTTCGTGAAAGTTCGCTCTACACAAGGATAGAGATTTTGCCGGAAAACGGCATTCGAACTTGAGCGATAAAGGCAAAGAAGGAAATAATAATTGAATCGCGATGAATTTGATGCAAGAGCAAGTTTTCCCACTATCCACAATGCTTGTGTATTCAATCCTCCCACTGTATTTGGAATTATGGGTGATACTGTGGATCTTATTTTACCACGATCACTTACTTTTCCAGGCCACCAAGGATAACCGTGAATTTTGCCCCAGACAACGTCGCCAACGTCCATTCTCCTTCCGCTCGCGGTAACATAGTGAGCGACCGGTGTTGCGGATAAGCGATAAGTCAAGGGACGAGAAGGTGGTGGAAAATCCGATGCTGTCTCGACAGGATCGACTTCCGGCTCGGGTTCGCTGAGCTTGTCACTGCTTGCACCGGGACTTTTGCAGCCGGACGATGCATTGCTCACCGGATAATCGCATCTTGCCGTGTATGCATTCGTGTTTAATCTTTTCAGGGAGATGGACAATTTCTGTTTGAGACATTGCTCCTTGATAGCCGTGTAAGATTCTCCACCGGGAAGTACGTTCCAGTCGGGATTGTGCTCTTCGCTGTTAGCCGCCAAGCCCGACTCTTGGGCTTCCACTTTAAGAGGTTCTTTCTCTTCGGTGGTAGGACTCGGTGGTTGAAGAAGGCTTTTGTGCTTTCGTTCCTCTTTATGCTTTTTCTTGTGTTTCACTTTGTGTTTTCGACGATGATACGAGATTGGATCGAAAGTTGTGTTATATCTGTCGAAAGAAGAAAAAAAACAAGAAGAAATATGAGTTATGGGAGGAAAATTATACATCGAGGATGTCAATGCAATTGTTTGTATTTGTTTGTAACTATTCTTACCTAGGTGATCCGTTACAGGGAGATCTCGCTGGCGAAACTCCACCCAGCATCTTTCTTCTCGCTTCTTTTTTCGCCTTTTTCAAAGCCCGCTTCGCAGCTTTCGCACTCGCGTCTTTGCCATTCTGTTTTTGTGGATCGAGCTGTTCCTGAAGACCCTCGTCGTCCTCGACGACGTCCTCTGGACCTTTCTCCGCGTCAAAACCGATCGGCAACTCGAGAGGATCTCGCTCGGGCTGCGCGTCTTCCGCATCGGTATCGATTTCGTGAATGTAAGGATCCTGAATTTTCGAGGGTATCTTGAGTACCGTTCCCTCGCCCTGGGCACCGAACGAAATTTTAATAATCGGCGTTGCTCTCGTTGTTCTCGACGGATCTTCGAACACCGTTTCGTCCCAAAGATCCTCCATAGAACCGACCGATCGTTTTTTTCTTGGCACTCGTGAAACTTTTGGCCTTATGACCGTCGAATCTGCAGCGGCCAGTGTCTTTTTCTCATCCTCGTCCGGGACTTTGGCACTCTCGACCGACGAACTACTGAGACGCCTCGGCGTTGCGCAATATGCCGTCGATGGATTTGTCGTATCGAGTTCGATCGGTTCTGCTTGTATCTCCGTCGAAACACCGGCTGGATTCCACGTCGATTCTTCCCCGGTCGAGCACGGCCAATACGATCCTTGATGTACGTCCGAGGCCAGCTGGGCATTACCTGCGAAATTTTCGATGTAAATATATAAACGTGTGAATGACGCGAGATTAAACTTCGTTGAATCTCGATGGATCGACCGTTAACATTTTTGGTTTGGTTTAAACGTGATTTCTTCCACTTTTCGGTTATCCCGACGTTTCACGAATCGACGATTGCGATCGGTCTCGTCTCACCTGTACTCTGCATCGCTGCGTCGATCTCGTTTGGTTGCAAACGCGCCGGGATCTTCGGTGCTACGAGAGGCTCGGACGATTTCGTCGACGAATCCACGATCTCGGGACCGAGAGGATTTTTCTCAACGACAACCGGTCTTACGACCACGCTCTCCGTTTGCGTCTCCATAAATACAATTCGCTGATTTTTCTGTGGCGGCTGATTACAACGACGATCACTTCGTCTCGTGGGCAGAACACTTTCCGTAGCTGGCTCGAGCTTTCGTTTTCTACCGTTACTGCTAACATCGACGTTTTCGCTGTTCTCGTTGCATATCGATCTGCACTTGCTGCACAATACCTGACGTGGTCGCAATCTGACCGTAGGACGAGCATTCTTGTATCTAGCCGGTGGATTGATGTTTCTCCGTAGATCGATCTTGTTCGAAGCGATCGGCGAGGATTTTTTCTCCTGGAAATAACTGAAGCGTGTTGCAATCGTTGCGAGCTTATCACCGTCAGGACCGGGTATGGGCTCGGGTGGTTGTACACCGCAGGGTAGACCTCTGTAACGAAAATAAAAAAGAGACAAACTTTATTATCGTCGGCATTTATCTCGAGTCTGAAAATCATTACAAAAAAAAATACAGGATTCCGTAAATGGAAACAAAGGCTCGGTCATGGCGTGACGAATTTTTTTTTATCTCTGCATAAATCCAATCTTCTCTCTTACGCCTATATTTTCGTACGATTCTACTGTATCTTGTGACACTGGCATGTGCGTACCAACAGTGATCATAGTCAACCACACCCACCTCGTGCGAATATTTTATTTATTCACGTTTCTCTCTCTCTCTCTCTCTCGATCGCACTCTCCCTCTCGCATACCGTCACACATGATCTCTTCAACAGACTCTACTGAGCTCAAAGTACCATACCGACGCTCTCTCAACGTTTCCATAACGCGAGCTTACGTTCGTGCAAACTCACATATCACACGCCACGCAGGATAAAACTAAAGGAGGACTACTGATATCGACTTTTGAGAACCGAGCACGTTCTCGGCCCAGATGGAAAATTCTATCCATCATATATCTCCGATACCAAGATAGGTGAGGCAAAAAGCAGTTTCGATTTAGAATTGACATCCCCTAAAAAATAGCCGTTGCCTCAAATCACAAAATCGATCAATTTCTTCAGGTAAATCCAATACTTCGAAACGATCGAGTCAGAGGAATACAAATTTGTCCACCGGATATCACGATACGTCCAATATTCCAGAAAACTATCCCTGGTCGAGTCAATGAAACGTAGGGAAACGAGCAAACCGATCAGAAATATTTTATTCGACCTAAGCCCACATTTCCAGAGTCGGTCGATATTTTCCCTTGAGCAATGTGAATTTAAAAGTGGTATCCGTGTTGATGGTGTAGTATAGGATTTTCGAGACAAGACTTCCAGACATCCGGAGCTTTTGTACTCCAGTTTGCGAGGGAAGAAAGAAGGGCACGAAGGAACGTTGTAGTTTGAGAGAAGTACAAGAAGAAGAAGAAGTGGAAGAAGAAGAAGAAGAAGAAGAAGAAGAAGAAGAAAAAGAAGTAGAAGTAGAAGTAGAATAAGAAGAAGATACAGGATGGATGCCTTTGGTTCGGCAACGTTCCATCCTGACCAAAGTACTGAAAGACCATTAATCCCCGTTGCCAAAAAACGATTTTACGAGAAGAACCGACGTGAGAGAGAAAAAAAGAAGAAATACAGAAAGAAAGAGAGAGAGAGAGAGAGGCAGTCGATAGAATCTCTGGACAATGGAGAGCCGACGCCCAGGCGAGACGAGACCGATGGAAAGCCACGAACCATGCGAATGGATAACGGGCCTTAGGAAATATCTCGTTGCAAGCTTATTGCTCGTTCTCGCACATTGGGTAACGTTTGCTACTGTAGCAACAAAAAATCGCAACAGATCCTCGGAATCGTTACTCATTTCTTCCCATATAATCGCAGGAAACATTATTCTCTCCAATCTTTCCCATTATTTATATTTCTACCAATGCTATTACGTCCGACTCTGACGTCAAAAACTATCGAAACGAGGAGACAACAACCGAAAGAAAACGAAAGAATTATCTAATATTCCCAAATTGAACAGCTCGAGAGACAAAGTGGGATTTGAGTCAGACAAATTCGTGTCGTATATAATAAAATATTATCTCCAGGATCCTAGAACCAAATTGCTTTTTGATGATTACGAAAGAATGCGTATACCTCCGTTTGTCAATGTATGTTTGGGTGTCACAGTAGGATAAGAGACACATCGAAGGGGGCCGATGTTTTATCACAGAGGCATATCTTATTTGTCGCCAGTTTTTTTTTCTTCGTTTTCACGTGTATTTGCGCTCGGAATAAGAGCGTCGGGGAATTAATATCACCGAGAAGTTCGCTACGACCATGTACAAGGTTTGATAATTATTACGTGCAGCCTATGTCAAGATGGCCGGAGACTGGTGAATGAGGAACGAACGTATGTGTATGTGTGCCCCTCCTGTGAAATGTTGCGTAATCCAGCCTGTAAAAGCAAAAGAGAAACACAGGATTCTCAGGTCCCGGGCCATTCCTCGTTACACGATTCTCGTGTTTTTTCTTCCCCCTCCCTATTTCTCTCTACATGCCTGGCGTCACACGGATCGCCTCGGCTCTTTGTGCGCGGCGCCAAAGACGGAAAGATGAGACGAGAGGAAAGCATTTTATGTCCATTTCTTCTTCGCTTCAAAGATTTTTTTTTTCGAACCTCCCGAGACTTCGTACAATGGAAAATTCATGAAATCGCGTCTAATGCGAAAAAGCGTCGCGTTTCGTTAATAAAAGAAAAAAGAAAGAAGAAGAAAAAACCTCATATAGCACGATCTCGATGATTTATCGAACGATACGAAATTCGTGAAATAGTTCGTTCTATTTTTCGCCTAAACTTCGACTAAACAATTGGATTACATTTCTGACTCGTCGGTCCAGCTATCGCAAAGTCGACGATATTTTATAAATACTTTTTCATAATATATATAGATATCTCTCTCTTTAGCTTCGTCTCGGAATTGAAAAAAAGAAAAACGACAAAAAAAGGAAATACAAACAACTCGAAGCTACCATCGACGTTAAATATATTTTTTTTTAGCGTAACGCAACGCTGAACGATATCTTTCCACGCTCGAGTTGCCTTTTTCGACCCTCCACGGAGATTGCACAGCCATCCCCATAGCGTGTTACTCCGTTGTACGAAACCACGACGTTTGCTTCCATTTGGGATTTCATCCATCCGTCGAGAGTACGGCAGCTGCGATGAAACGATAAGAGATAAGGTGAGTAGTAGGGCACGAAGATCGGTATTGTAACGAAAAAATATCGACGTTATTTTCCAGTCTAACGGAACGCTCGTTTCTACGTGCGTTACAGCAATAGCGACGAATACTTCCTGGCTAAACGGGATAGGAAAAAATCCTGAACGAGTAAATACGTGGATGTCGAGATTGAGCTACAGTTTCATCGAAAATGTCGATCTCGGACGTTACACGGTTTTCGTGTCGTGGACGTAGAGGGTCGAGAGAGAGAGAGAGAGAGAGAGTGAGAGAAACGGACGATGAACAAGTGAGAAGGCCAATCCCGCGCGCATCTCGCCGTATCGACCGGGTTGAATTTACGAGAGGGGGCCTATATATATACCATCTCGACTATACGATTGGCCACGAATATTAAATGTTAATGGTTACAGAGGTACTTTGAGCCGTCGTACGTAGACGACGCACGCTCGCACACACGCGAGCGCGCGGACTGACGCACGCGCACGCACGGACCCCCACACGCTCACGCAAGTTCCACCCCCACCCCCCGTCCTAAGCGCACGCACACGCGAAATAGTCAGGTGAAGATCGACGTTACACAACGACCGCGACGACGATGACAACGAATAGAAGCAACTTTATCGTGTATGCTTCCCTTTAAAAGAGACAGTGATACGGGCGACGTGCACTTCGAAAATTTGATCAGCAATCATACGAGTATTAAACAACCGATCGGGTTAAAAATTGGCGGGTACACGGAGAATTATGGCAAAAAGTGGCTCTTGGCATTGTTTTTCCAAAATTTTTGCCATAATTCTCTAGATACCCTGAAAACTTTAACGCTCAGTGTCGGAGACAGTGCGAATGGCGATTTCGAATCGCTCGTCGCCTGCGACGCTATTTTCAAAATTTCGGAAAAAAAATACCAAGAGCCACTTTTTGCCATCGGTCTCTGTGTACCTGCCAATTTTTAACCCGATCGATTGTTTAGTTCTCGTATGATTGCTGATCAAATTTTCGAGGTGGACGTCGCCGGTATCCCTGACTCTTAAGAGTCAGTGTTACAGGCGACGAACGATTCGAAAACACGATTTGTAGTTTCTTCGGCACTGTGCAGCCGATCGCGTTGAAACTTCGAAGGTATTTAGAGAATTATGGCAAAAAGGGGCTAAATATTGTTTTTCAATATTTTGAATACATTGGTACTGTCGACGAATGATTCGAAAATGCGATCCCTATTTTTCCCGGTGCTGAGCAACCGATCGTGTTACAATTTTGAGGTAACCGTGGCAAAAATTTTGGAAAAAAAACACTTTGCCACTTTTTGACATAATTGTCTAGCTACCCTCGAAATTTTAACGCGATCAGTGGTTGCTCAGTGACGAAGAAAGTACGGATCGCGTTTTCGAATCGCTCGTCGCCTGTAACACTGACTTTTGACGGCTTCTTTCTCTCTCGCTCTTTCTCTTTCTCGTTCTCTATACAGCCACGATTTTTAACACGCACGTATACACTCAGTGCCGAGGATTCACTCGTAACATTACTGGTATCTCTACGACCGTGTATAAAGACCTTCCGCGAAAGAACGAGAATGAAAGAAATAGAGAGAAGAGGAGAAAGAGACAGCGTAGACAATAGAAAAATATGCATCCAACTTCCTGCATACCCAGCTATATATATGTATATATATAGAAAGAGAGAGCGAGAGAGAGTCGCATTTACATGGAACACGTATATCCCCGGTATAGGCTACGACCGGAACACTCGAGAGACGTATCCAACGAGTATAACATCGCCGACAAGAAAAAGATAAATACAATGACGTAAAAACATAACAACTTCGATATTCGAAATAGCGAATATATTTTTCCGTGTTTCAACGATTCGAGGGTTAGCGACGAAAGACATAGGTTCGCTACGACGATACGACGTCCGAATCGCAATCGCTCGTTCAACGAAAATTTACAATGTGATTTGATAACCGGATTATTCTTAGCTTACTCGATTAGATAGAGATTCGCTCCGGTACTAAAAAAAAATTCATAAACTAGCTTGGGGAAATTTTTAAAAAACGTTTTTCATTGAATCAAGAATTATTATCGAAACTAGTTTCTATAGTTGGCAATATCTTCTCTCCTATGGAAACACTTCGGGAATGTATTGGTACGCCAGAAGTCGCTTCACGGTGAGAATTATTATTCGATGCGAACGAACCCTCTAGTGAGCATCCCTCTACCTACACGCACACCCATATCGTATACGCATTACGTTAAATGGCCGAATGTCCGTCTGTATGCGTCTACGTGTACCGCGAGGGTACCAGAGCAGAGTCTGCGGTCGATTCTTAATTGCACGAAATCGATGTGGCGTCATCGACATCCTTCTCTGTCTCCTTCGTTACAGGGTATACACGAACCGCAGTCAGAATTCTCTCTCTCTCGTTCTGTGTGTAACGACCAATCGTTGGTTATGTACACACACATACAATCCCGGTAGCTAGTACAAACGTACCATAGCCCACCACCGCTGGAAGCACAATGAGCGGAATGTTCATACACCGCCATTTTCGATACGAACGAGGGAGGTCTTTCGCGCGTAACAATTCTTCGCGGAGCTTGGGCGATAACGTAATGGACGATTTAAGAAATTTCGTCTTTTCTTTTTTCTCCTCGCTCGTGTCGATAAGGACTTTTTGATATTCGTTATCGTAGAAATAATTTCGCTCGACGCAGATGGCCGAATTAATCGTAATTATTGTAATCGTGTAACGAGGACGTATCGATTATATTAATTATCGGATTACGTTTATCGACGGAGCTCGAGCGATAATGATAATCGTCATCGTTAAACAAAAATTGATCTTTTAATACGGTCGATAAGACATTTTTTATATTCGTCACATAGAAATAAATTCGCGAATCGCTAAAATAATTGTAATTGTTGGGAATCGTGTACGAAGATGCATCGTTTCGTTAATGACTGCATTACGTTTATTGGCAGGCGAGTCGCGGATGAGCGATCGTACGAAATTATTTGATGCTCGATATATTGATCGTTCCAATTGGAAATATATATCTATATATATATAGAGAGAGAGAGAGAAAAAAATATATATATATATGTGCAATGTTGTAATACGATTGTGTGGAAAGCCCGATTGTGCCGATCACGGAGCTTCGAGGCCGCGCCTATACGGAAACTCGTTCGATCGTGGTGGATAAAGCATATATAGACAAAACCACAAGATCTCTCGAGCTCTGTAGATGAACGAGTTGAACTACTATATCGAGATTCTAGAGAGAAGGGGAAGGGGGCTTCTCGAGAAGCCCAGATTTTTTTTTTCTGGGTCAACGAAAATACGCGACCCACGGTCATTCGCGATACAGTCGTATCGTTATTAATATTCGTTTCCTTCGCATCGAGACACGAATAACGATTTTATTATTTTCGTACCATGAATGAGCGTCGCGACAATTCGACGCACGAATAATTCGTAACGATCGCGAGATAACGACATTGATAAAATACAATTATTCAATCCTTTAGTAGCAGGATTAGATTCGACGTGGAATTCAGCAAGAAAGACGAGTGTTTGAAATCGAATTGGCCCGGGGAATGGAACGACGAGACAACTGGCCGGACCGACGGGGAGCTTCGGAGAAATTCGATTGCTCGCGGTTGGAATCGACGAGCCGTCTGTTCTTGGTTGGTGATGAAAATCAAAGGACGTCGGGCGATTCGTGAACGCGCCTCGTTCCTGCGAACGGGTAATATTCTGTTCTAGGAAAAACGCGGAAGTATGTAACGGAGGAAGAATACTGATAAATTCGATCGAATCAAGACTATTTCCTGTTTAGAACGAAACTAGCTTTGTTTTGTCAACGGTTCGTAGCTCGAACTGGCGATTGACGCTATTAAAGGGTTAGTCACTCAGCATTTACAAAAAATAGATTTTTTTTGCATTTTCTAAAAGTACAATATTTCAAAAGTATTCCCTGAAAATTTTAGACAAATAGAGGCATTATTTATGAAGACATGCAACTTTGAGCGCAGCTCCATCGAGTGGGTACAAGTAGGTAGGTCGTTGCACGCTCGACGCAAACTTTAAACGCGTTTTTCTCGAAAGCACGTTTTCAAAGTCGATGATCACTGTAACTCCAGAACGACTCGGGGGATCGCTTTGAAACTTTTACCACTTATTCTAAACACAATTTTGCTGTCCTTGAACGAAGGATTTTTATTTGCGGTAAATAGTTTTTTTTTTATAGTCGAATATATGGGTGAAATTGTGGTCGAAAGAAGAAAGTGCCTTTGAACATCCGCCATTTTGTGAAAAATCAAAATTTTTATTAATCCTTCGTTGAAAGACCGCATAATAGGATTTACTAATGATCCTCGCTAAATTTTTTGTTTTCGGATGATCCAGTGATGAGGGGCAGTGATCACCGCAAACCTCCTTTTTGATTTCAACCCCTCGCAAACTATCTTATATCTTGGGCATTCGTTATTATTTTGTCTTGAAAATTGTATTCTATGTTGTTTATATATGCATTAATTAATGGTAAAAAAATTATCAAAAAATAATAAAACCAGTCTTGAAAATAAATATAAAAAAAAGCTTTTTTTCGTACGTTACAAGTGACTCTAACTCCTTAATGTCGTTATCGTTTGTTTCGTTCGGTTCTGAAGTTCGCTGCAACTCCTAGCGGCGGGGAAAATAAAAAATTAAATCATTTAACGTACGAGTGAAAAATTGGAAAAATCCTCGGTTCGCGTATTGTAACGAGTGTAAGCCGCTAGGAAGAAACTCGAAGCTGTCGGTTTCGAACATATGGGGAGGGGGGAAGCCAAATGAAACCGTCGCTATCTTTACCTCGATATCGTTGCATTACTCACGGTAAATGCCTAGGACTGTTCGTCGTTGCCATTAATATTACAGCATTCCCTCTATTCCTAACGAATTATCCATCGAGTACGAGATTCGCCTTAACCATTTCATCAAAGGAATCGAACAACGAAAAACTTCACAAATAGCTCGTTCTTGGTTCGACCTAGTTTTTCGTCTATTTCTTGTATTATTATAATTTTTACGTTCGTTCCGAGCCATCGCGAGGAGATTCTCGACAGAGTTCCGACGGTACGCCGTTTGCCGTCGGATCGCGGTACCTCTCGCGTGCTTTATCGCTCGTCCGATCTGCTTAGGTCCACGCGCGTTCTTTTCATCTTGTTTTTATTTTTTTATTTTCGTTCGACCTTCTCTTACCGCGAGTTACGACGAAATAAGCCCCGCGGCGAGTATCGAATCAAGATTAAATTGACTCACTTGCAGAAGGGAACCAATTTGTTGCTTCGAGAAATAAAAACGTGCGTATCGTTGTTAGCGAGCGAATCGAAAGACCGGACGGACAGTTTCACGATATAAGTGAAAGATCTAGTCGCAATGAGCAATAGTAGTTGTAATGTTCAGAGCACATGGTGAACGTACTTTTTATTTCACTCGATGTAACTCGACGTCTAATTACCACGAGTAACCGAGATACTTTCTTCCATTTGTTTTTAGTACCTTTTTTCAACGTACTTCAACACGCTCGAAAAGTTCCTCGACCATAAAGTACAAGCCCTCGACGACTCCACACCAGATAAGCTCCTTAGTTTTTCTCACTAGAAAATAAAAGTAGCGATTCACCGTGTGCTGCGAAAATGTTCTTCTAGCGACGGTGAAACGAAACGGTCCTCGCTTCATCCCCGAGAGTACTTCGCGAAGAAAAATAATGTATAAATATCTACGAACATCTTCATTACCCAGGAGTCCTGTACGTCTCCTTAAGAGCGAATGACGAAAGACTCGAAAGCTAGGTAAGGACCACGATGCCATCGCCACTCGAGACTCGACAAGACAAAGAAAGATGCCACTCACGGGTTCGGTTCGAGCGTTATGTATCGAAGAATACCGGAGAGTAATACACTCGCGCTTGCTTGAAAAACCTTCCGGTTTTAAGATCGCGCGGGTGGGTCCATGAAATTTCGCGCACGAGTACTTCGTGCTCGAGGGAACCACGAGACAAAGTCATTCTCTCTTTCTACCTCGGTTCGTCCGTCTATATGACGCGTTTGTTGGACGTAGGACGAGGTGTGTACATATATAGCTACAAACACACACACTTTCAGGGACGTTGCGGGTAAGATTGAACCGACGGAGAAGAGATCTCAGGTAAAGGGCCCGACATCCGGCGATGACACTCGATACGCTAAGACAAAGATGCTTCTTCTTGACCGAAGTAAAAGAGAGAAAGATAGAGAGAGACAGAAGGATTTTTGCTCTCTCGCTCGATCTCTTCAGTGAGTTTTTTTTCTTCTCTCCCTCTTCCTTGTGATCGCTCGAGTGGCCGAGCCCAAAGAGACTGAGTACAGCGACGATGAGATTGCCCGAGTGACGAGCAAAGAATTTGCACGCAACTTTTTCTCCTTGTATTTGCGTTCGTTCCTTTATTTTTGGTATTTTTTTGTTGTCATTTACTTTTTGGCTCGATTCCTCGTGGCTGAGCAACAAAATAATCCAGTCGGTACGAGGCTTTGGGCGTTATGCTCATGGGTTTTTGCTGTATACACGCGAGTGACTAGTCGAGGGGAGACGAACGAAGGAAAAAAAGATGCGAGAGGCTCGCACATCCGGCAATGACACTTGAGGGTCAGACGTCTCGATGGAAAAAGGGCTCCTCGGTGTTGCGACAATCGTTCGACCGTAAGAACGCAAGAAAAGCTCGTCAAGTCCGATCTTCCGGACCCGAGTAGAAATTCTTATTGAAAGAACAAAAAAGAAAAGAATCCTTGCGTTTTATTTTCCTTATCTCGAGATAAACTATATCCCCGCTCGAATTTTCATCGATAATCCATTTTCGTCGTGCTCGAAACGTAAATGCAACGAGCGAACGACAACCGGCAAGATACATACTATTAAAAAATCGCAAGTTCGTACAACGATGTGATTAGTCAGTACGAGAGAGAAAGAGGGAGAGGAAAAGAAAGAGCGAAAGAGAGAGAGAACAAAAAAAGATAATTTGAAAATACCGTCGTCATTAGAACTACTCGTAGGCCTCTATAGACGTTCCGAGGGTAAGGTTCCCGCGTTCGATTGCCGTCGGCCGCGCGCGAAGCGACAAAGAAAGAAAAAAGCGTCACGTCGCGTGAATTCTCAAACGCGTTCGATGGTAAGAGATTGAGTCATCGGGTGAAATCAGTGGTAGTTCATGTTTAAAAAGGCGAAACGCATGACGAAGAACTCGAAGATTGTACGAATAGCCGGATGACACAACTTGCCACCGATCGCCCAAGGGTTTTTTTTAAAACGATGCCGATGATATCCTCTCGTTGAACTTTTCTGGAAAATTGGTTCGTTTCGTACAACAGCCCGTGGGCTCGATTTCGTAAACAATTCGTGAAGAATTTATCCATGCCCATTCTTCGTATTAATCCTCATGAGAGAGAACGAATGTGTTTCTTTTCCTCACGATGGTGGAACGATCGGGGGTGAAACGCGCGGTCTCTTCGGTTCCGTGTGAAAAAACCCGCAAATAATATGCAATCTTTCTCTCTCTGTCTTTCGTCCGCTTACAAAATTCCTCGGCAATCTCGCGCGGTCTGCGGACGATTTCTTCAACACTCGGGGCACAATAATTTCGTAGTAGCCTTATATCAACGTAGATAAAAAGACAAGTTGGTCGTTAGGTACGACCGAACGGTACGGAGGATGAAAATATTTGTTGAAAAAATAAGTACGTATAACTCAGATACAAACGTGACTGTTCGGTAAGACGGATACGATCGGTTTCGTGCTCTTTCCTAAGTTGTAACGTTTTTTTCTTTTTCTTTGTCTGTTCTATTTTGTTTTGTTTCGTGCGTTTTGACTGTTTTTTTATTGTTTTGTAATGAGTAAACAGAGATCTAAAAAGTAAAGAAACGTACACTCATTATAGTAGTGTCTCGCACGAACACAAACACACACGCATGTACATAGCGTTATATAGTGTTATCTTACCTCTTGGTAGCATCGAGTAGGGCACCTTGAAAGGACTTGGCTCCGTGGGCGAATACGACGACGATGATATCGGGCAGGGCGGACTCGATAACGGTCACGATGATCTTGTCGCCCCTCGCGATATTAGCAACTTCGGACGTTACCTCCGTATCCGCCATATTGGTTAGTTAGAATTATTGCTCCTCTCTCACAGACTGGCTATGTGCCTCCGATCCGTCCGGATGACGTGAGGAGCACCACACAGCGGCTCTACCGCGGCTGAAGGCTCGACAAGAGGCGCGGGGCGCAGGGCAAACGGGCCTCCGTCGTTGCCGCACGCACAGCTGGCACTGTCTCGACGAGAGCGCAAGCGTCGAACTTCCGACAATTCAGGTAAGTATCTAGTTCTCGTGGAACCCTGGGCTTTACGCACCGAACGAACTATCGTCCGTAACTTGTTCATAATTTCGTTCCGAAACATTATTCAACATTTTGATTTTCTTTTTTATAAGGTTTTAATGGCGAGCGAGGTTTTCGTATAAAGTCCAAAATCTCTTAAAGTCATCTTCCGCATGGTGGAGACACTGTCTAGAAAGATTGAACTATTAAAAATTGACTTTAAGGAAGCTATAGTCGTCTTACGGTGTAAAAACATATCGAGGAAGAAGTTGTATGAGGGTGGCTGTTTGAAGAAACGACGGCTGAGAGAGAAGACACGTGGGAAGCAAGATATACGAATTTTAAATTGTTCTACTGCCTAGTTACATTTTAGTAATAGATAACTGTTGGACTTGAGTCTCTTAATTACCCATACCCGGGACCTTGCGCGAAACGTGCTTTCTCACTCGCTCTCACGATTTGTACAAAGACTCTGCCCCTTCCACGAAGAAAAAACGGAAAATCGACGTCGAAGTTATTCGCACCGAGCTCCACCGTGCCACTAGCCAATACTGCAAGAATTCTCTTGCCAAAACAACCACCCGTTCAGCTTTTCTACGCGCCAAATTTTGTCGAGATCCCTCGCAGAAAAGTCTTTCTCGGATCGAACGACGTATGCCTTCCACCGTATCCCTACTCTTCCCTGATCAGCTGTCCCACTATATTTCCACCTCTATCTATCTCGAATGCAGAAAGCTTTTATACGTTACAAGATTAAATGGCAAACGCGCTTATCCTTCATTATATCTCCATTCATTTGTTGCGAAATATTATGAACGATTTTTCGTAAGTAAAATTGATTTTTTTTCTTCCAAAAATATATTGCTGTAGACACGGTGCTGGCGGTGATGGGCTATGGTGGGGAAAGAAGCGACTGAATTGGCTTCCGTACAGGGGTAGCTCAACGGGGGTTGGTATGGGCATTCTCAACGTGAACCTGACCTGACGCAACAGATGGATACCGTCCGCTACTGAATTTATATATCATCGTACATTACGTCTCGATACAATATTATCTCTTCGTCCGAAATTATCTTAAAATTCGTTTTATCTCTTACTTACTGCACAATGATATTTATCCGATCTCATCGCTACGATATTTCTTCTTTTTTTCAAACAAACTTCTCGTTTGTATTTAAACACTAATTCACACGTTCTAGAATATACGTTCTAATAGAGGAAACACGGTATCTCTTCATCTTTTATTTCTTCGGCACAAAGTCTCGTCGCTCTCGGACCTTGAACATCAAGACTCTGGAAGTAATTAGCGTTTGCTCGCAACTAATGCACCATAACGAATCTAATCGACGAGTATTGAGAAATAGTGTACGAAATACTAGTACCAAGTATATTGCAGACGCACACACACACACACACATACATATATGTAGATATATATATATATATATATATATATATATATATATATATATATATATATATATATATACATATATATTCATTCATACCGTACGTGCAAAATTTCATTCGAATAAAAACTTGTATAGGGAAAATTTAATCTCAAGGGAGTTCACGACCCCGCGTGTCCGTGATTACGAGGGAAGCCCTGGATGGTCAAGAATGGTCAGGAGGAAGGATATACGGCGCTTATGTGATAATCCCGAGGGGGAAGTCTCAATGACAACAACAACAATGGTGAAAAAAATAAGTGGTCTGAAAACGTGGTCGCAGGAGCGTACGTTGAATTCCCGGGGCCCCAAGTCGTCGCGAGAAAAAGAGAAACAGCGGCAGAAAGAGAGAGAGAGACAGCAACGCGCCGACGTCGATCGTAGTAGTGGCCGTTGCCTACACGACAAGTTTTTCCGTATTGGTGTTTCTGTCGCGTGTGCGCTCTATCAGCAGCAACAGCAGCAAGCAGCACAGCCTCGGTGGAGCTTGACGGATCATACGGGTAAGCCTCCTTCGTTCTTTTTCTTTTGCTCCTTTATCCCGCTCCAAAAAATACTAATACGTTCATTCTTTTACATAAACCATTGCGTAATTAATCATGCAGGGGAGAGAGATAGAGAGAGGAAAAGAGAGACGAGACAGCGTTTCATTGACCAACGAATAGTATCGTCCACTGGGAATATACGACGATAACGTAGATTAACCGTTCGTTTAACCCGAAGAATTGTGAATTTTTGGGGACAATCGTGCCTACCCAAGTCGTCGTTGATCTCGTCACATCGTATCGCTGATAAACTAGAGGGAAGCAGAAAGAGAAGTGGAAACCGGCGTGTCCCTGGCGAGCGAACCGGGTCGTTCACGAGAGAGTCAGGCACCATGTATTTCTCTCCTACCTCGCTCGAATCGCAAACGGTCGATACCCGATGTCCCAGAACGGCGAAATATGTCGGCGAGCTTTCTGTTTGCGCCTAAAATCCTTGGCAAATATCTCAACTAAGGTTCAGGTTTTGAGGAAATGAAAGATCAAAACAAAATAGCCAAAATAGCTAATCATTTAATCAGGGCGACCTCGAAGACCTCACGATGAATATATCAGTTCTTTGGACTATCGCAGAATCGCACAGCATAAATCGAAGTATATAAATCATTCAAGCGAAGATAAGAACCGAGACTTTCAATTGGTTTTAAGCTTCCAGTTTTTATTTTCTTTTTCTTTTTATTCTTGTTTATTTTCTTCTGATATCACTTGCACGTGCAAGCAGTATGCTGTAGGCTCGAGACTTGAGACTGTGCGAGACGATGGTTGAGGATGGGGAAGGGGGTCAGAGTAATTTGCTTTAGTAGTGATTCGTTGGTCAACGAAATCGCTGTGGGTGGTAAGAAACTTTTTTTTAACTCGTCTCTTTCTCTCTATCTCTCCACGGGGGTTGAAAGTTCTCATCTGCATCGTCTCGTGCGTTAAAACAAATACCGACTAAAAGGATTTCTTTGTTTACTCTTGCACAGCTTACACGCCACGGTGAAACCACAGAAACAGAATTAAAGAATAAATCGACACTTTCGAGGATCGATATGACGAACGAGAGGATCGACTTATCGAAGCCACTCTGGGATCAGAGCACCTTCATCGGGAGATGGAAACATTTTGCCTGGGTCACCGATCCACGCTCTTGCATCGTTACCGAGCAAGAATTATTAGCTGCGAAAAAATTGTTCGACGAGTATAGGTGAGATCTCGTACCAAGATCGAACACGTATCTCGTATTCCCACCTCACCTTTCTACATTTTTCTGGCTATGCGTTATACGAGCCGTTCGAGAATATGTGATAAAATGACATTCAAACTAAACCGAGCCATTGTTCGAGTATAGAGAGAGAGAGACATTAATTATAGCATAGTCGTACAGCTTTTACGCATACGTATGTACTTTCTATAAAGATAAATATTAGCGAGCGTTGGGCTCGAACAAAGTCGCCGGGATTCCTCAAGGTGGTCGTGTGTATCTAATCTTAACTCGACTCGTATTTCCATTGTTACGCGGTAAAACGTTATCGTTGGCTCGTTTCGAGAAATTTTTTTTGCAATCGCTCGAAATAATAATTATATCGATTAACGATTTGATGGACGCGTGTATAGTTCTCGATGGTTACGACGCATCGTGACGCAACGTACGGATTTCGTAACTTTGCATTGACGAAAATATGTGAGCAAATCCGTGCACATTCTTGGGTCGTAGAAGAGGATGAAGAAAAGTGGGTCTCGCGGTCAAGGGGAAAAGACGATGAAGAAGAGAACAAAAATTATGCCTATTGACGTAACGATTACTTCCTCGATATGTATAATACACTCTTAGATTGCATTGGCAACTGAATATGCTTCGTATTTTTGTCCATCGACTCCAAGTCTTCGATGAGATTAAACGAAAAAAAGAAAGAGAGAAATGCTATTCGTCGTCGTATTCTTACGTGCCACGAGACTTCCGTTTCATTGACCTTGTCGATGACTCATGACAGTCTCGCGTTTCAGGCTTGGTAAGGAGCCAGCGGGAACGACCTGGGAGCAACTGAAACACGCCAAGCATCTCTACGAGTCTGCGTTTCATCCGGACACCGGTGAACTCCAAAATGTCTTTGGTCGCATGTCGTTTCAAGTACCGGGTGGTATGGCGATCACCGGTGCTATGCTTCAATTTTACCGGTAAGTTCATCAATTTAACCCATTTTTTTTCGTATAATAATGTTTAAAATGTTACGATTATCGATAAATTTGTGAATAAATTTGTGCAGGACCACTACGGCTGTCGTATTTTGGCAATGGGTCAATCAATCCTTCAACGCTCTCGTGAATTACACGAATAGAAATGCCAATAGTCCGATAACTACCTCACAATTGGGCACGGCTTACGCGAGCGCAACGACCGCAGCCATGCTCACCGCTATAGGATGTAAAACATTTTGGCAAAAGCGTGCTAATCCACTAATGGCTGTAAGTACGAATATTCAAGACGAATATACGAATTTTCACCCTTAAACACACAGTATTTCCCAATTTCAGAGATACGTGCCTTTCGCTGCTGTTGCTGCAGCTAATTGCGTCAACATACCCCTGATGCGTAAAAACGAGATCGAGCATGGAGTTGACCTGATCGATGAAAATGGCAACACGGTTGCGAAATCCAAGGTAAACTCATAGTTCGATCGAATAAATTCTATTCATTACGTATTACTGTACGAAGCTTTATCGATAGATTGCAGCTGTTAAGGGTATCGGCCAAGTGGTCGTATCGCGAATCATCATGTGCGCACCTGGCATGTGTAAGTACTTCGTTACCGTTCCTTCTTGTGTCATTCGACCTTAGGATTATTGATTACTCCTCGATCGTTGAGACTTTGGCTAATAGAAATATTTTGCCTATCAGTGATACTCCCCCCTATCATGGAGAGGCTCGAGAGGTATGCTTGGATGCAAAAGATCAAGTTTCTTCATGCACCGATTCAAGTTATGCTGGTCGGCTGTTTGTGAGTATCGTTTTTATTTATCGATATTAAAATTCTTTCGGCGGATTAATTACCAAAATTAATATACGATGATTTTTTTGTTCATCGTAGCCTTTCTTTCATGGTGCCAACGGCATGCGCACTCTTTCCACAAAATTGGTAAGTGAACGTGTGCTATGGTAATATTTCAATCAGGAAAGAATCGAAAATGGTTATCAACGATATTTTTTTTTAGCTCAATCGCTTCGAGCACTCTACAACGCTGGGAGCCGGAAAACTATGAAATTCTCGTTAAGAACAGTCCGAAAGGCCAAGTACCAACATATCTTTACTTCAACAAGGGCTTGTAAGAAGATACAGTGAGAGCTTGCGATTATCTCAGGGATAGTTTTCTTGTTAAAAGTTCCGTACCAACGGACTCGTAATTCAGAGGTAAGCGAGTCAAGAGAGAACAAAGTAAGCTTATACGAGCTTTAGAAGAAGCAACAGTTTAACCATTAGAGCGAGAAGAAATTACGTTGGTATTATGTAATGCGTTTGAAATAATGTGCTGTGACGAATTAATTTATTATCGACTCGATCATAAATGACTAATCTCAAAAACGGGATAATTTATGGACAATATCGAACGGTTTTGTAAGCAGCATACGTGGCTTCGTTTCACGTTAAGACTGCATAGCAATACATTTTTTTTTATGAACTCTCAATAGGGGTAAGTTGGTCGATTATTGAATTGTAATATGATTACATTAGTCGACTATATTGTGAGCAACTGTTTGTTGATTTATGTACATTTATGTCTTGACACGAACCGGTAATCTCGGGTATACGTTCATTAAACGAACCCCATGTTTTAGTTTTTCGAGGTGTTATATTTTAAGGATACTACCATGTATTTTTTATTAGTAATTTATGAAGAATACAACAAAAATGTGTCCTATATGTAAGAGTGGTGTCCCGTGGTTATTGGACGTTAGATATTTGGTCGCGATTGGGTAGGCTGAGTCGGTTGAGGTACATAACCGATTCTTTCCTGGATTTCGCTCGGAAGAATGTTGCCCCATGGTGGAGGGTTGAAGGCAGGTTTTTCGGCCGTTTTCTTGGCATCTCGTTCTTTTCTTATAGCTTCATATTCTTGCAAATCATCGAGCCGCAATTCGATTCTCGTCGGGCTGCGCCGGATCATGGTTATCTGAAATATAAATACACAATTTCGATGAAAAGAGATTTCGTGGGGGGAATCCCACGTGCAATCCGCTCCTGGCTACGATTCAACATGGCGGCACGCGCCCCATTAGACGGATGCATGAAATATTTAACAAATTACCTGTAAAGAAATAAATGATTATGCGCTCATCGACACTTGGAGAAATAAAATAATAGCTTTTAATGAAGCTTAATTTGATGATGATAAAAAATATTACATAAAAACACGATAATACGGCGAAAAAAACGTGGATCCAACGGGGCATTTTAGTCGCTGTAAACACGCATCCGATCGTCCGCTTATATTTTCATTAAATTTAACGTTAAAGCGCCAACTCACCTTCGATTAATTGTATATAGTAGAATTAAACGTTATCCGCGAAGTACGAGACGACACGAAAGGATGCTTTACTTGGAAGATTATGTCGAAAGTACGTAAAAACTTATCGAGAGCTATAGCCAGACTACATTAGCTCATCCCTTCGGGGACGATACTAACCTTACCAAATTCTCTAGTTGACACAAGCAACTTGCAATTTTTTCATGAAATGCTGTACGATCGATTGAGATCAAATGTTAATGAATATGTATTTAAAAATGATTCTTTATTCCTTAGCTAAATCATATTTCTCGTCGCATGTATACGACTAACCTCATGTTTTAGGTTAACCCAATGTTTTTCAACTTCTATGCTAGGATTCTGATAACACAGTTTTCCTACTTTTGATTTTTAGGAATTCATTTGTACGCATCGAGGAATTATTTAGCAAGAATGAATGCCTATGCTTAATAGCTTTTATTTTTTTTTTACACTGGGTGATTTCACAATGATATCTTCATTTCTGGTTATATTGACATTCTCCGCATGATTCTTCCAGTGATCGAACATCTCCCGCAAGAGTTGAGAGATCGTTTCACCGAAATGAGAGAAATGGACTTGGGTGTACAGAGTAAGACAAAATCATTATTGAATCGTTATCGAGCCATATGCATCGTCTCGTTGAATCAACACGAATGACATTATGAAAAATCTTTACAGATTCTGTGGATAGTTTGGAGAAAAAAGTTAAGACTTTTTTCACGAATGCCAAGAAAATGAAACCCAGCGACAAGGAAGCAGAATACGAAACTATAAGAAAAGAATATTACAAGACATTGGAGGATGCGGATGAAAAAGTACATCTGGCTAATCAGATGTACGATCTAGTCGATAGGTATTTGAGGCGTTTAGATCAAGAGTTGCACAAATTCAAGATGGAACTCGAGGCTGACAACAAGGGAATAACGGAAATATTAGAGAAAAGATCATTGGAACTAGATCAACCGCCTACTAATAGTAGTCAAAAGGAGAATCGTTATAGTTTTACTTCTAGCAGATCTCGGGACAATCACACTCATTGTAAGATATTATTTAAAACACTACTTTTAAGTAACATCCTGAAAAGGCACATTATTGTACGAGTGGGGTGAACAAAAATCGATCGATCGTTTTTTTCGTTGCAGCACGGGCGGAAAAACGACGAGACTCGAATGCTTCATCCGCATCTGTTGAAAAACGCTTAGCTGTAGAAAAAGTAGCTTCGAATCTTCCAGAATCTCGCCCAGCTTCGGCTAATTCAGGACCGATAATAGCGCCCACGAGTCTACCCCCGACACCCACGGCGATTGCCAATACCGTTGGTTCGGTCAGTTACAATCTCGGTCATATCGGAGCCGGTGGGAATGCGATAGCAGCCGCTGCTTCTCAAGCTATTGCCGCGACGCAACAAATGCAACAGGGAAGACGCACAGCGAGCCTGAAAGCCAGTTACGAGGCTATAAATATTGGTGTACACGCTTCTGAGTTCAGTCGTGAATTGGCCGGTGCGGCTCAAACTGCCATCGCGGCTATTCAAGAAACGACAAAAAAGCATAAGAAGTGAGTAATTATTTCATCTTCCGGTAGACTATTGCCCTCTCGCTTTACAAAATGGAGAAATTTTGTGTTTTTTTTTGCTTTATAGGAAAGTTACGGCGGCAGTTCCAAGCTCTAGTGTTGTAAGTACCGCGGTACAACAGCCAGTTTCACCACCGGTAGCAACGGCAACCGCAGCGATCACAGACCCGGATAATCCGGATTGGACTTGCGATCCTAATGAACCAAGATACTGCATATGTAATCAAGTATCCTATGGCGATATGGTTGCTTGCGACAATTCGGATGTAAGTACCGTTTTTTCTAGTAATAAATATATATATATGACATAGGTATGATAACTTTTTATATTCGAAATTTTTTAAATGACAACTCGTTTTTTATGTGCATACAGTTTTATCAAATATTTATTGCTTATTTACTTTGCGTAGTGTCCATTCGAGTGGTTCCACTATCCTTGTGTGGGAATCACTGCTCCGCCAAAAGGAAAATGGTATTGTCCCCAATGTACATCTTCTATGAAGAGACGCGGAGGACGAAAAAACTAAACGATCAACAAGTTGAAACATAATAAAATAGGAGGAAGCAGCATCGCCGCTACCTCCCAGGAAATGGCCATTGAGTGTCAAGTTATAGTTAGGACGTCGTAAATTCTGATTTTATATGGATTCTTAATTCTGTTTATATAGAATAATCCAAGCGCCATCGACATTTTGTTATTTCGCTACGACGCATTGTCGCTAATTTCGAAATTATTTTGAAATCGCCCAATTGGCGAAAAAAAAATGATTTTTCGACGCAAATGTTCGATATATCGTGATTTGTTTTTCATCCTATTTTAGAAGGAGCAACGACACAAATTACAGGCTACATAAATTTCATTATTCAAATGTTTTCAAGAGGAAAAGTAAAGCTCGGTGGAACTACTCAAAAGTTTAATTGATTTTCGATTTTGTTACATTGATGATCTGAGTTCGACATATTTTTCACGTTCCTGATTGTTGTAAAATAAAGTCATAAATTCGGATTCGATCTCCTAATTGCTCCATCGAGACTTTTTTGTTTTATCTATCTGTCAATATCTTGTCAATATATCTCTTTTTACTTTATCGTTCGTCTTATATTCGGTCGTTCTTAAATAATTCCTAGCTGGGACAGATAATGTCGACTATAAGTGTCACCTGGCGGTGTTCCAAAAGCTTTATCAATCGAGCGAGTAAAGAGAGGAACGTTGAAACGATAATCGTCGAAAGTTGAAAAAATGTACTCACATCAATGTATAATAAAGCTGATACAATATTATATTCCTGGAACATCGAAGCTTGGAAAGAACTTATTTGTATCGGGGATAAATAATGATGATGCATTTGGCGGGAAATGATAGATCGCTTTACTTTATTCAAAATGTCGAACCACAGATTAGGGGAGAGATCTGCAACACTCGACAAAAGTTGAAACCTCGAGAGTTAGTCCGGCGAGGCGACATCTGAGCGGCCAAATGGTCAAATGTGGGTAGTTGTACCCACGGCACGAAGTTAGTTCAGCTCCATCAGCTTCAGCTCATGGAGCCTAGACAGGAGGAGACCAAATCAGACCAAACTGTAGGTTACGAGAATGGTGCAGAATTCGTGGTGAATAGGACTTTCGTTGATAGCTGGCAGTGGCGCTGAACACAGCAATATCTATCGCAAGAATACCACTCTCCCGAAATATCCGCATATATCCATACGAGGTAAAATTATTTAAATTACGTCGGGTAAAAATTTGAGTAAAGGTAAATTGCTTTATAATACAATATAACTTTCTTTAGACTAGTTTTTTTTAAATACATAAAAGGCAAAAAAGTTTCGATGACAGCCAGACGAATTTATGCTGCACTGAAACTGGCTTAATTACATAATGTGAAAAAAAACGAAATAAATATGTCGCTTGATTCCGTGAATTAAAAAATGATACCTATATTCGTCACTGATTCAAGCGCCAAAAAAATGCACCGATTTGCGTAAAATACAATTTAAGCCTAAGGCTGCACTACGGTCTTTTGCCGCAGCGGTTACAGCAAAACCGCTTAAAATACACGCACCACAAAAAACCGCCAGCGCGACCGGTTGTATTGATTTCTACGAATCACAAAATTGCGCGGTTGAAAACCGCCCGCGGTAGTGCGGCCTTAGCCTAAAATACGCAAACAAATTCGCTGATTACAGATATGTATATAAGTCAATATCGCGAAAAATGACGCTTAGATTATTCTCGCAATAGATATTGCTGTGTTCAGCGCCACTGCCGGCTAACAATGAAAGTGCTACTCTCCACGAATTCTTACCATTCCCGTACATGCCCGTAACACCCGTAACCGACAGTTTGGTCTCCTTCTGTCTACGCTCCATGGTTCAGCTCTTTCAGCTGGTTCAGCTATCGTAGTCACGCTCTGGCTCGGGTGTTTTCGTGACTGACAAGAAAGACTGTGCAATAAAGGTGCGGACAGACATGCTGATTACTAGCACATAAGTATGCCATTATTGAGCAATTGCTACTTAGTAGCATGTGCGTCGAAACATTGCTAATAATGAGCATGCTTATTATCAGTATGTTCAGGAATTAACAGTCGTTTGATTTCTGAGCATGCTACTTCGGGGGGTGCTTTAAACGCGTCTAAACACGTTTGCTTATGAGCATGCTAGCCTAGATTCGATCTCGACCCGTGACAGATGCCTCAATAATGTCGCGCTGGGGCGAAGAAAAAACTTTATCTTTTGTCATCTATTATCGAGGTTACGAATGTCTTTGGAACACCCGTTCACCTCTATATAAAAATAATATTGAACGAAATAATGCCTATGAGGCTTTATTAAAGGACATGAACGATTCAAGATTGACAATAAAAATAATTAAAATAAAAATAAAAAATCTAAGATCCGTGTATCATGCCGAAGTAAAAAAAATCAACAGTTCGAAGAGGTCCGGAGCTGATGCAAAAGATGTTTATAAACCAGCCATGTCATGGTTTACCGAAATGGCATTATTAATGGGAGACACGGACGATTATAGTGAAACTGTTGAATCCGAATTGGTGAGTACCTATTAAATTATATATGTTGACCATATGATCTTGCCATGGCACTGCCTCCGTTGTTTCGAAAAGTTGTGCATAAGCGTTTCTTATTCACACTGCCTGTCGAGAGGCGTGATTACTTCGAACTGCTGGTAATCTTTCCAAGGTTACGCGCAATTGATCTCTCCATGCTCCTCGTATAACAACATGTTGTATATCTTCAAAATCAACACATCGTTTGGTAATGTACATATCGGACGTTTTTTTAAGCCAATTGTGTAAAGAACAAGCAGCCAATGTAATTATATCAATTTTATCTGTTGTCGTATCTATTGAGTTAAAAAAAAACTCGAAATCTTGTTACTAAAATCCCAAAGGCATTTTCAACTATTCATCTGGCTCTAGATAAACGCTAGTTGAATATTTTTTCTTTATACGTTGGTGTTGTTTCATAATATAAAGTTTTAGTGGAAAAGCAGCGTCTCCCACAGCGTCTTCCATTAGTTTCAATATCCACATACGAGAAACAATAATCATGGTCAACTAATGCCACGAGTATAATGCTGTGAGAACCTTTGTAATTGTAGTAATCTGAAGAGTCATTAGAATCAATAATATTTATATGTTTTCCGTCAATCGCTCCAACACATCCTGGGAAATGCCATTTAGTTCGAAATCCATGTTCAATGCGCTTCCATTCTTCATAGCAAGGAATCTGAAATAAAATAACAACATTATCTTAAAATATATTACACAAGTATGTATAAGTATACAGTATCTAACAAATATGTTTTTTTTACAGCAGTCAGATACATCATCACAGCATTCTCAATCAGCTAATTTTGACTTATTATTAAACATAATATCACCACCAGAACCATCGACACCTTCGACCACTCAGACTGAGGAATCGCGCTCATCTAACGAATATTCAAGAAGGCGAAAAAAAGTTAGAAAACGAGATGAAACAGTTGGTGTTGCCGAGGCTATAAATCGCTTACAAAATATATCTTCCGCGATAAATAACCGGAGCGAAGAAGACGAGTTTCATTTTTTTGGGTTAAACGTAGCATCTCAACTGCGACAACTTCCATTATACGAAGCATTAGACGTACAGACTGAAATACAAGCAATTTTGACTTCGACTAGACGTCGAAATATGTATCCTAATCGTAACAAGATCATGTTCAAATAGTTGAGTGAGGCATGGAAACTTTCGTAAATTATTCGCTGCCATTCTCATTTATACTCGAAATATGATTACATGATAAAACTAAATAAAAGCTTTTGAAATATTCATAGCACTGTTTTACTTACCCGCATATAATTCTTTAAAGATATCGATATTGCAGCACAAACTGCAGGTATAAATTCCGATATTGTAGATACGAGTGTTTCGTTTTTCTATGACCCTCTCAATTTTAGAAAGTAGCTCATCAAATTTCTCCGTAAGCGTGCGCAAATGATTTTTATAACTATCGACATCTTCGTCTCGCGATTCTGCCAACAATCGATTACTTGCTTCCAGTGTTTCTCTTCTATTTATTCAGTTACGAACCCAAATTCTCCTTCTTTTTGTTCTTTTATTTTTCAACAAAATGTTCTTAATCAATTGCGTTGCAAACAATATGATTATATTATCGAGTTCTGTACGGATAGCATTGACACTATTATATCGTTGTAAGTGTAGGGAACCACTGTTTTGATTTGTATTTTTTCGCCAAGCTTCCATTTTGACCGAGAGCCTGGCATAAAATAGCACGTGGGTCCAATTGTTTGCTTTGAGCGTGTTTATTTAAGAGTATGCTTAAAACTAGCATGCTTATTACTGGCAAATGACAACAACTGCGGGGCAGACTAATTTTAAGCATGCTTATAAGCATACCGTTTCATGAGCATGTGTGTCCGTACCTTAACCCTAGAATGGTAACCTTATTTTATTTTTACCTATTATGGTAATCTGGGGTGATAAACTGTCCCAATTTTCAAAATTTCATATCTCAGATAAAATTTCACGAAAAGGGTTCGACTTGGGCTTATTCTTTTCGTTTTTTAATGCAGAATCACTTGAGCCTAGAGCAATTTTTCTTGAAGTCGAAAAAGTTAGTTAAGAATTAGACAGAGGTTAATAAAAGTTAGTTAGGAGGGAGAAAGGTCGAGAGATTTAAAGTCGCCTGGGGTGGTTTTTCACCCCAGGTTACCATTCTAGGGCGAATGATATGTTTCTATATTCGAGACCCGTACGCATTGCTCAAGTGTTCCGAGACCCGCTTGAGCGAATTACTACGGCTTCAGACTATACGGAGCGGATCGTCACGTAACGACACGGCACGTATCGGCATTGAGACGGTACGGAACGTGCTGGTTGTGCCGCCTAGTATGTATACTCCTAATGAAATCCATACTACAAAGTTTGGCCGTACCGGGCCGTTGCCGTTCCGTGACGGTCCGTGCCGTATAGCCTGAAGCAACCTATCGCGGGAAATATGCGATTCCGTAACCCCCTCTAAGTATTTTTGAACGGAAAATAATTTTGAACCCCCGGCCCTCCAGAGTCTCGAAAATAAATTACAAAATCGACTATCCGTAATTGCCGGGGGTCAAAAACTTTTTTCGACCGAAAAGCTCACATCGGATGTCACCCCGCCGAACCACTGTCGAGGTTTCAACTTTTGTCGAGCGTTGGTGATCTCCCTACTCATCTCTGGTCGAACAATGTATACTTTGATTTCAATTTTTTTTACTCTTATCATATCGTAATAATCCTTTTACCAATTATTAACGATAGTGGTTTGTTGTTGTACACTCCTTACATTTTCTGCATCCTCTGTAAACGAGATTCGTCCATTACGTGTTTACCTTTCATACGTGCTCAACGAATTCGACACGCTGAATTTCGTTGACATGTTTTAGATTACTCACGCCCGTTTTCTCCAACGCGGTTCAACTTTGATCGGAGATTAAGCTTAGTTTATCTTTTTTTCGATTTCTCCAACCACCAAAACGCGGTGATCACCGAATGATCGCCGTTTAACTTGAACGCCGGACGCCGACCGTTCAACGTATTAAACTTGGTTCAAAGGACAATTGTGTTGTATCGGTGTGCGTAGAAGTGGTGGGAGTTGCAAGGCATATGTTCAAGTGACATAACCAAACTTTCGGCAGTACGGAGGAATCGGAGGAAAGCCATCCACATGGCGTATTATTATAATATTCTAAGCTCTTCCGATGACAAAAACATAATTCATTTGAATATCAGGCGAGAAAAAGTATATAAGCCCCAGCGGAATTACTTTGAGAAACTAGACGACGTTGCATTTCAAATGCAATTCCGATTGCGGAAACAAACTGTTGTCTCACTGCTGAACGAAATACGACAATCTTTACAATTTCTATCAAATAGGTAGTAATTATAGTAATGTGATAATGAGTGATAAAATAATAATGAAATCCTACGATAATGAATTAAAAATTGTTATTGACCAATCACCGAATGAGAACTTTTGATTGACCAATCACAGAAAGAGGCGATAGTACGATTCCGATTTATTGCGAATAGGGTATAGGTTCAACCGAACCAACCTCCTCGATGCTTGGAGAAATGCATACTTTCTTGAACTACGATCAAATCGAGATTAAAACGCCGTTCAGCTGAACGTTCAGTTGATCGGCTTTGGAGAAAACGGGCCCTTATTGTTTATTGGCTAAAGTTACGGAGTCGGATTTTTCTCGAAAAATCTTATTTTCGAAAAAAAAATGTATGTGCGTATAGGAAGTGTGTTACGTGTCGTGTATTGCGTTCGTTCAACCACATGAGAAAAGTCGATTTATATCTGTCCAACGGTACCGCATTGATTGACTTTCCGTTGAATTAATTTTTCTAGAAAACATCTATCGTGAGATATTGTACATGAGATATGAAATGATATTTAACGATTAAGAAATAATTAGATAATGCAAATATTTGTAAAACGTATATTGATCAGCTATCTTCATGGAGTTCCAGTTCAACCAGTGCGTATGTGCTTCGCGATACGTAAGAGAAGTAGCCAAAGCCCTGGCACTCACACATTCTCAAATCAGTGTTTATTTTTAGTAAGGAGAGAGCACTCTCACTTACACGCTAAGAGATTTTCGGTGAACATTTGTAAATATATATATGGATATGTGAAATCGAGTATCATGACATTGAGTTAGACTGTGACAACGGATTATTGTACGATAAATCTTAGAAACGAAACGAAGTATAAAAAAGAAAACAATGCTGAGAAAACTTTGTTGCGAACAATCGTATCGTTAATAAAACATTTTTGATAAAGACAGCGCACGCGAAATTGTTCGTACAAAGAAAAGAAGGAAACTGTAATCACACTTCTTGTGCTTGCCAATCGTTAATTGTGAGTGATACAAGAAAAAAACACTCGATTCTCCGTAGGTTTGAACGGAGTTCTCGTGCTTACGTGACAAAAGCACATCGACCGTATAATCGAAAAAAAACAAAGTGTTTCTTTTTTGTCGAACGAGAATTGCACGTAGCCAACCCGCCACTGGTTCCACGCAACTTGAATATCTTTCGTGCTTCTGCGTCGCGTCAAAGCTTCCATTAATTTTCTTACGGACTGGTTTCGATAGGAGACGTTTTTTCGAATTTTCGAGAAATATTGTTAGAAGGGATACGCGCATTAGTGACGATATATCGGTGTAAAGAACTGTACGGCACTCAGCGGGCCTAGCCAAGAAGCGTAGTGAGTTGCACTTCGAGGGTACGGCACGCGCAAGTTCTCCGTGTGTATGTGTTTTCGTTTTCTTATTTTTTCTTTTTTTCAAACTCATTAATTTTGTTACGGGATTCTTAATGTGACACAACGCATTGGTCAGAAATGTTGGAATAAAACGGAATTTGGTGGTGATTAAAAGAATATATTTTTCAAGTGATAATACCAATGCAGAGAGGTGCGTAAGAGGTTTATTATTACGAGAGATTCGGCACAAGAGAGAACATTGTGTGACAGAGAGAGGGAGAAAGAGAGAGAGAGAGAGAGAGAGAGAGAGAGAGAGAGAGAGAGAGAGAGCTTTCGTGCATCGTTAATAGAGGGAGAAACCAGGCAACTCACGTCGGCTCTTTGTTCGGGATCGTAATTTGGGAAGGTGTTTTTTCTTGTTCTTCTGAGATTCGTCTTGTACTATTACTAAAATGTACATCACATGCAAATGCCTGAACGTTTCGATAAGAACGAGAGGCAGCGAATTGAAGGGTATTAAAGCAGATGATATCGACTTAAATCCGACGGAACGGACCGATGGATTTTTTTGTCAGGTAATAATAAAAACAAACGTCACATAAACAACAATTCTTTTGAAAGTGTAAAATATACGATTATACATACTCGATTTTGTGTATATTTTTTTAAATCCACCTTACTGTTCATTCTATTGAATGTTATTGTATCATTTTTAGTTGTCATTTATTCAGTTAAAATCATGTTTATTAGGAAATTTATTCCGTTGTTTCTGCGAAATATTTTAGACACTTGCAACTGTGACTGAACTTGAAGGAATTACAAAAGAACAATCTGGACTTGTTGAGGTCAGAAATGTGGGTTCCTGGATTGTACATTATTGTTACAATTGTTCAGTATATACTCACGCCGTGCACAGAGAACATGGTGCTGCATTGGTTCTGATTAACACCAATATCATCGTGAGTTCATGTTATAAATATATCAATATTTCGGGATATAAATAGTCATAAAAATCTAGTCACACGGTTAATCAAAGAAAATCATGATGCAATATTCCAAGGAATTCCCATTATGGCAATAACTGCAAATAAAATATGAGTATCTCTGATATTTCATATTTATGTGTATATTTATATACAAGTATGACCTTATTTGTTGTGGCTATGATTATTGAAACGAATACAATTCATGGAAGTCTCTGTTATCGAAGCCAAAAATGAATATCAAAGTCTAATCTTGGCTGTTATCTCGACCGTCGTACAAAAAAGAGAATTGCCTATTTATCAACCGATATATACAATTCTAATATATGGACAATTTGAAAAAAATATTTAATTTCTATTTGCGTTTGACACGTATATTAATAATCGGTGCCTTTATATTTTTGTAGATGTCGTCCGAAGAAGTAGACAAATTGAGAGCCAGTCCTAACTACAGTCCTGTATTCAGAATAATTATTGAACACAATATTTTGGACGATGGCGACTTCATTCAACCACCTACAAAATTTTCTGGTATGCCTGCAATAATATCGCTTTATTAGAATTTATGCATTTTTATATATAGATTACGTTCATTTGTATCTAATTACAGTATATAAGATATACGATAAAAAACTGAGTCACCGTGCGAAAAATAACTGATAAACAGTGTCCGATATATTTCACGTGTTTACGACGGAGCTCTTGCGTAATACCCAATAAATTCTATATACCTCCATGGTTACTCATCTTTTGAAACAATACTCGTAGAATCGTGTATCTATACTTTATGAAAAAAATACTTTATTTTCTTCTCCGTTCTGGATCATTGAATAAAAATAACGAGAAATCTGGTTATTGCGAATAAGCCTTCAAACGACTAGTGCTGCGTTTAAAAACTTTAATTTTTTCATATTGAAAGTATCCCAACTTTCGAGACCTGTTCAGACGGCACTAGCTGGAATCCAGCAACAGCTTGAAGAAGCTGTACAGAGAAAATCGACCGCCACGGACGAAAAAATTCGGGCTTTCACTGCCGAGCAGTACCAGCTTTTGGAGCAATTTCGTGAAAAGGCACACGCCGAACATACACTTTTGGCAAGGTTCGATTGCAGAGATAAGGCTTACTAATTGTTTCTCAATTACAATTAATTTATGGTTTCCACAAAGCGTAAAATTCATTTGATTTTTTGGCAGATTGATTTGTAACAGCGAAGAGCCTAATAAGACTACCAGTAACGTTGAAAGAACATCGACTGGCATCCTCGACACAGTTAAAGTTAATACGACTACCTCAATAGCACAATCTGTGAATCCAAAGTCACTGGCTGTTGCCGAAACCGGCGTTATAACCGGAACAAGTATAAGGCATCAGGCAGCAACGAAACATCCAGCTCATCTACAAATGGTGAGTCGATCAACGAGATAATATTATCACATAGTTAAAATTAACGGCATTAACAGTTCGAGCAGTTTCCGTGAGAAAGAACCATTCTTTTTACAGAACGGCAGTAATGACAGAAGGGACAAATTAAAGATATTTTCTAAAGATCCAAACAGTTACGATACAGAGGCAATGTTTGCCCTAGAAGGAATGGACGACATAATCAGTTCGGAACAATTGCAACCGTCCGAGGACGAATCCGACACGGACGGTAAACAAATATTGCAAATTTTATTTGTGATTAGTTGCCACGAAGATACAGCGATATATATTTAAAGACATTAGTGATAATATTTCAGTGAGCGAAATATTTTTGGAACTTTCGTGAACAAATTTTTGTTAACTCATTGATGATTTTGTTGGCATTATAACTGTTTGAAATCAACGAACTTAGGTACCTTTAACGACGATAATTTTTTAATATTTCACAACGTTTAACTTTCCGATGTAACCGTATATGGAAAGTAACTATGAAAGAAAGCGATCGAACTTTATGCTAAATTACACCCCGTTTTGGGTAGATTCAGGTCACGACGAAGGCATACACATACCAAGAGGTCAGAGAGGTGGTCATCCAACTTTGGCAAAGTCACTGCCCGTTAGTGTACCCGCTTTTCCATCATTTGTAAGGAGGACGATACAAGACGAAGACGACGATCAGGTAAATGATCTTAACCATACGTGAAATGAGTTTTTGGACATGTCTAATTAACGTTTTCAAAGAAAACTACGGATCTCATATTATGAGAAACATTTGAACGATTGAAAGTAACCTCGGGCTATAAATGTACCGATTGATCTTATCTTGCGCTGTTTTTATTTCCGCAGCTGTCGAGAGATCCTCTCGATCCGCACAATATTCGAGCGTCGATCAAAGCACTGGCCAAAAGCGTTCACGGTGACACAGTCTTTGGGGATCTGCCGCGACCGCGTTTCTCAACGCAAATCTGACTTCACATTCGTTACAAATTCGTCCCGATGACGATGACAACGTTGATTTTAACCGCTTTCCGGTAGATCCAACGGCAGATCATAATCATGGTCCGCCGTTACTCGCTGCTAAGCGAATGTCACAAGTGTTCGATAAACAGAGTAAACGCGCGAGCAGTAATCACACTGATCGTGCCAAAAAGGCCATATTCAGCAAGCAAGCAAGAAAACAAAACAAAAAACAATCCGAACTTTTCGCGCATCTCGTAGGAACATTTGAGCGGTTATTAATGCCTTATACTTCGATCGAATAGTCGTAGTTTTGGATAGCTTAACGAAGAGAAGCTTTAATACAGAATTAAACGAATCCTCGTATTCAGCTTTTACCGGTCAAAACTGAGGCTATGTTTTTCAAATGACGTCAGGAACATAATGCAAGCAACAAGAACTAGAAATCCGAAACGTACGATAACCAGGACGTGATCACTCGTTTTGCAAGGAATGTACTCAAATTGCCATTAGTATATGCACATTAAGGCGATTGAAGGCAAGATAATGATTGAAATAATTTGTATTTGAAATTTCAAATACTCGATTGTATCGAGTTTTACTTATCTGCAATGAAGGATCTCTGCCGGTATTTCGCATCAACAGTAAAAACGCGATTTCGTTCCGATGATATTTGTTTCGCAGATAAACGCATGTAACGAGAAATTATTCTCATCGAATGTTAATTGTGCGACAAGGTTTAACCGTTAAATGCACACGAACGACCAATTTTCTCACGATTCTTTCTTTTTTTTTGTAATATTTCGTAATAATTATTTTTCTAACGATCATACACCTCTCGTTTTTACATTGTAGAATACTATAGTACTGTATGAAACACCGAAAAAAACATCACCCTCATGTTTATGATCCAAATTTTTGACTACATTTCCCTCGATGTTGACGACCGACTTTTGTTTCGGAAACAACATACCGAACGGGTTGATGAAGTAATTTCCGAAAAGATATAAAAGATCGGGACTTCGGAAAATCAGAATGTTGTGTTAACCTTATAGGCGTTATGTGTTTGATGGATATATAAATATGTATTATTGAGTTGTTGGTAATTTCAAACAAGTGTCCAAGAGAATATCGCGAGATCGAGAGTCGGGTAGGACATTTAACAGGTCGGTTCGAGTCACGCAAAAAAAGTTTTGCTAACGAGTTTTTGAGCAAATCGTTCTTTACGCACTTTTTCTTTCTACTTTTGATTTCTTTTATTTTGTTATCGGCGATAACACCCGAATCGTAATAGTCTCATTTTTTTGACAACGGCTGATTTTGCCACGTCTTTTGTGGCCGCTTAAAGAATGACGATGAGATGAAAACGAAAAATTATTTCGGTGGTAGTCGATATTCTTTTTGTTCGAGGTTGCCTCGAATAGGTTTGCCGGGTTTTTTGGCTGCCGTAACGAAACGTTACCAAAATTACCATGATCGAATCAACCGTTCAATTGGAATCTATCGTGTATGACTAGTTTTTAGTACACGCTCGTGCGATCGGCGAGTCCGTTGCCACGCAGTGCAGAGTGAGTTTGTACCTTCTCCAAAAAAGAAGTATCCATATTGGCCTTAGAATATGATTGTAAATTGTAATATTTTTTAACGTTGCTTAATTAGAGATTTGATTTATTTTTCTATATACGAAAACAAAAAAGAAGCAATGAAATAAAACAAAAAAAATAACATCAACCAACTTGAGCCACTGGCTGTTATAGTTTGTAAAATGTTCCCGTGACGAACTGATAGTTTTTGGCACGAATGAGATATATTATAATGCGTTCTTTTTTTTAAACAGTGAACCACCGAAACAGCGTGCTTGAAAATTATTCGCGCATATATTATAATTTGTCGTACTGATATAATTGAATAATAATATTCGCATTCAGCTATTAATGTAAACACATTCACAACAATCTGTCGTGACTACTAAATAGTTCAATCGTAGAATAGATTTTTTACTGAAGAGATATACACAATTGATATTCGATTTTCATTAATCATTTTCATTAGAATTTACAGTATATTCATCCACGTTACTTTGTTTTCTTTTAATTGTACTGTAATCATGAGATATGATTTGGACGACGCGAGTGATTTTGTCAATCGAATATCATGCAGTGTCCAAGGTGCTTTACGGATTTCATTTATATCATTCGCCCGTGTCAATTTGATATATCGGCTATGCTTTATATACGACTTTTCGTTAAATAACACGAACCCGCTCGACGCTTATCCAAATACGTGAATGTATCATGGAATATGTGAATCTCGCATTATCGTTATACGCAACACAAGAAACAAAGGAAGAAAAGTATTCTCGCCAAATTCTCTATTGTTTGTAGAAGTTTTAAAACGACATTTCGACGTCGTTTGGCGAATAACCGAGATAAAATGAAAAATATTCGTTATTAATGAGACCAACGGTATTTTTCCATTCTTTTTTTTTCAACAATATTTATCAACGTTAGCTTTCTTCTTTTAAACCTTAAATGTCATTGTATCTCTTTATTACTGTTAAGCGATTTTCCACCGAATGACCACGAACCGTTTAGAAACATCAATATTGTGTAGCTTTTATGTCATCATTGAGAAACATGTGAAACAAAAATTATATGTATCGTGATGATTTTTTCTTTCAATCGCGGAACGCTACGATGTGTCGAGAAACTGCTCGCACTACGAATAACGAGACGGCTATATGATTGTGTACAATGAAAAATACGAAAAAGCTCTTATATCATGTATCATAAGAAGGATTTATTGAAATAAAGAGAATATACTGATTATACTGAAATGGTGGTGAAAGATTTCTTGATTATCCTCTTCCTAAAATTGATTTATTCCGAGCGAGATACCTCTGCAGATTGGTATGTACACGTATAAATTGAATCGTACACATATCCATTCAATTTAGACAGTTTTACGACGATTCGTTTGTGAATGAATTCCTCACTGCATGGTGACTTTCCATTTGTCTTACGGAGATAAATAATAGCACATTATTCATTACGGATAATGAAACCTGATAAAATACATGTTTTTTTTTACCGATGGAAGGTGCAAAAATCTCTTTGATCGACGTGTGATCGGCACGCGAGTTCTGCCAATGCTCTGCCAATGTCGATAGATCTCCACAATGAAATTTAAATTAACAATGGAAATATTAGTCAGCATTAAGAGTTGTACGATCCAAGTTTTGTTCATTTTTATTGATGTTCTTTTTTCCAAAACGATCGGTCGTGGGTTTTCTGTTAATAACGGGATCGAGCACGTAGCTAAATGTGGAATTAATGAGCCAGTGGAGTCTTTGCTTTGTTAGCGAGATCCATTTGTGCCGCAGCGACTGTCTTCATAGCATCCTGAACAGCCGAGAGGTTCGTTTTCCACGCAGCGAGAAGATCGCGTAGTTGCATCCACTGAGGGCGACCAAATGTTCGATGCATCGTACTCGAGATTAGAACTTTACGACCGGCCTGATCCATACGTGCTCTCACAAGTTTCGTTTTGAGAACTGTAATGCAACAATAAAGATTTGTAACTCACAAAAGTAATAATTTGATAAATCTAGTTTTTCTGTCTTTCCAATGGTGTCGAATACTACGATAACTCAGTAGCTATTGATGAATCACTGAGCCAGTACTGATCCTCTTAATTTCCCCCGTGTGTAATTGTTCTCGATCAAATATAAGAGATCGAATATAATATTTTACACAGGGTGTAATAAAGAATCCTGCAAATACTTCTCACTCACCATCGATTATGAAGCTTTCTACATCGGCCTCGTCGATTTGAAGCTCCATTTGAATAACGTCGAAGGACATTTCCGGATTTGTTTCAGCAAGTTGCATGAACGTCAGCAGCCTCATCTTTTTCATGTTCTGCTCGTGATTCAGACCTGTAAGAGATAAAGTGATACATTTTCATACATATATTCGGCTAGGAAAATCAATCGATTATTATGTAGTAAGAAAATTACTAACCAAGCGTGTGCTCGACAAATTCCTTATGGTTTTTGTAGAAAGTCATGTAAGCTGGTAATTTCTCTTGTACAAATATGAGAAGAAGATCGTGAATGAGTTCACCCTCCAAGAATCTAACGGGCTTGAGGGCGAGCAATGGATCGAGCAGGAAAGTGTTTGGATCGGCAAGAGCCGCGAGAATGCAGTGCTGCGCGTCTTCCCTAGCAGCCGATGCATTTTCTGCGGTATATGTACCCAATAATTCAACCATCACCGCGGCTGCCTGATCGCTGGAAAAATAATAATTTAACTAAATGCTACCTACTATGGTAATAGAATGATTAGAAAAGCATGTGAAATTTACCCTTGTTTACAACTGAGAAGAACTTCGTGTAAAAGACGCAAAAGTTTCTGCATCTGCTCGTTCGTTGGTGGAAAAGCCTTAAATTGCTCTTTTAGTTGATCGACCCCGCTGTAAACAGCCTTTACTTGATCAACGTTTCTTGCAACTTGTACCAAGTGATAATACACATGATATCTCATCGGAGATTTTTCTTCTAGAGATTGGAAGAGCAACCATAGGCTGTAAAAGAATGAATAATTACAATTATCTGTTTCAATTATTCAAAGCTGTTTCTCTTTGGATGGAGAAATTTTTTTTTGATACTCACGCTTTGAGACAAACTAAACCGAGCTTTTGACCAGGAGCTTTTTTCAATTTTTCACAAAAAGCTAAGATCAAATTTTCAGCCCTCTCCACAGGTATCTGCCAAAACATATTTTTAAAGAATATACAAAAATTTGATATGGCAAGTCGTTTAAACTTAGATTTTGTATAGAATTATATTAGAAATTCTTTGATAAATCTATAGAATGAAATTTTCATAAAATTATGTTAAATGTTTAAACATTCGAAATTTCTAAAAAATTGGTTGAACCGGTACCTGTGATAACACTTTGATACCTGATTATTTGGAAGAGTGTGCACTTTTTATATATGTAGAATTTTTTTTACAAATTCACTTAAACAAGTATTTACCCTGGAAATATTACTGTGATATAAAATCATCATAGTGAAGAAAAAAGAAAATTCGATCGAAAATGCTCACGTGAATCATTATAGAAACAATGTCATTGAGGATAGTCTCGATTTCCGTTTCGTTTCCCTCCTTGAAACAGGCATCGCATACACCAATGATTTTGTGAAGATCATCTTCGATGCCTCTCGGTGATTTTTCGTCACTGATCTCAGCACCGAGACTTTTGAAATAAATTCTCAATTCCTGTGCCTGAAATATTACGTGTAAACATATGAGAAACTACGAAGCCCTTGGAAACATAACCTATGTGATCATGAATGATCACCGAGATTTCGGCGTAACGCCAAAACGTTAATACGTCGAATTTCGAGAGATTATGATAATGCGTAGAAATATCGCGGTCGTACGAAGGATAAGAATAGTCAACTCACTTGATCCTCGGGAGGTAAATCCATAAAAACTGCTGGGACTTGCATCATGATGGATTTTCTTCCACGTTTCGACGCAGTGAAATACGACCAGCGAAGGGGTTCGGCTTTCTTGTTTCACCACCATGAACATAGTTATGAATGTGCAAGCTCGATGACGCTAGGATGACCAGAGATGCTCATCTCTGGCTGAATATTCGCATAATATTTAATTATCTGTGTGACATTGGCTGCTTACATTTTGGCACGTTCGCCATATTCGTCTAATAATTATCCACTTACTACTGCTAATATTTTTTTAATAAACACAAAACATGTGTTATTCACATTGTTGGATATTATTATATCTGCGAATGTCTGTTTTTTGGCTACTTTAATTTTATGAGGGGAATCTTTCGACTCCGAACCTCGCATCGATCAATCGATTCTCGATTCTCGATACTTATGGCTACGTTCAATTTAATAAAGTTTGTGGCACGACGCGTGCAAGTTTTACAAGTATAACGTCACCTTAATTAAAGAGGCACCTGCTGAAAAAAGTGTGGGATCACCACGTATTCCGTATGTTTCTTTAAAACATATTTCTTTTTTATCATTATATACTTGAAAATTCCAGAGTAACTTTACATTCTATTCCTAATGCCTCGTCAGGAAACAAAACAACGCTTGAGTGTTTTTTTAGTTTACCTTTTTTATAACATCTAATTTGCAACTTCCTGTAAAGTTTGAGCTTTTTGGAATTTGTTATCCACCCACTGGACAAATTCGTATTTACCGGTTCATGAAAGCTTCAATGTTGAAAAAAGTTTTCAATCGGAAAATTGCATTTTTGCAATATATATTACAATCGGATGATTGTATTTGGAATAACAATTGATCGTATTTGTTTAATCATGGAAGTTTAACCACAAAATGAACATGTGCATGTACAAAAGTTCTGTTGCCTTTTGTTACAAATATTCGAAAACATAACCTATCCGACATTAAAAATCTGAGATTGATCTCTTCTAGATCCAAATGACAAGATACATTGAAGACATTGAATGAATAATACATTTTTTTCATTTCCGTTATAGTATGCAATCATGTCTAAGAGAGCACAACCAACATGGAGTGTCCCTATTAACAAGGGCAATACGGTGTTAAAGCTGTATAACAGTTTGACACGTCAGAAGGAAGAATTTGTGCCACAATATGGAAATCGAGTTCTCTGGTATAGTTGCGGGCCAACGGTGTACGATGCTTCTCACATGGGCCATGCAAGGTAAAAAATTCTATACTTTTTTTATGAATACATTTACAATGAAAAAAACCCATAGACGAGCCAAAATAATTACAATTTCCATTACAGGTCTTACATATCGTTCGATATTCTGAGAAGGATATTGTCGGATTACTTTGGCTATGACGTTCTGTATGTCATGAATATTACCGACATTGACGATAAAATTATAAAACGAGCTCGACAAAATTATTTATACGAGAAATATATCGATGAGAATCTCAATCTAGACACTGTATTAGAGGACGCGAGAAACGTCATGTCGACTTTTCAAGACACTGTAAAAAACACTACTGACAATGACAAAAAATCTATGTTAGAAAAGATGCTGACACGCGTGAAAAATGCTGTTGAAGCACTGGAGAAAGCTGTGATTGCTAAAGATGATGAAAAAACGAGGGAGTTTCAAAAGGTAGGAATTATTTTATTATCTCAAATTATGGAAGATCTTCCACATTTGGACGATGAAATTAATTTTCCTTCCATAGACTTTACTTCAGGAAGCACGAGATCCGTTGTCGGAATGGCTGGATAAAAAGAAGGGTGCAACGGTTACGGAAAATGCAATTTTTAACAAATTGTCGCAACATTGGGAAGCAGAGTATCACAAAGACATGGATGCTTTGAACGTAAACAATAATAAAATATTCGTTGTCTTTACCGATTCGGTATGATTGTACACGAGTAGCTAATTTCTTAACGATTGTCTGGTTATTCAAAGGTTTTGAGGCCAAACGTCTTGACGCGGGTGAGCGAGTATGTTCCGGAGATAATAGCTTATATAGAAAAGATTGTCGCCAATGGTTTGGCGTACGAAAGCAATGGTTCTGTTTACTTCGATGTCAGTGGCTTCGATAAACGCGATAACCATCATTATGCGAAATTAGTGCCAGAAGCATACGGCGATGCTTCGAGTCTTCAGGAGGGTGAAGGTAAAAATTAGGCAAGGGGTCCTCCTATTTTTCTCATTAATATTATTTTAATAATCTTTATCATTTATTATTTTTACACAAGAATTTGTTATTTCTTCGATAGGTTTAGGGATCAATGAAATAAAATAAGTTTGGGTTTAATTAAAAATTTCATAACGTCGCTTACACATTTGTTTGACCACTCGTCAACCCAGTTTTAGTTAACAATGATGTTTTGTTCCACAGGTGATTTGTCGATATCAGAAGCACGGCTTTCCGAGAAGAAATCACCGACCGATTTTGCTCTTTGGAAATCGTCGAAGGCTGGTGAACCTTCGTGGGAAAGTCCCTGGGGTAAAGGAAGACCCGGCTGGCACATCGAGTGCTCCGTAATGGCCTCGGCAATTTGCGGTTCAAGCCTCGATATTCACACAGGCGGTGTCGATCTCAAATTCCCCCATCACGACAATGAGCTTGCTCAGGCTGAGGCATACTTCGATAATTCACACTGGGTTAGATATTTCCTGCATTCCGGTCATTTGACAATTGCCGGTTGCAAAATGTCAAAATCATTGAAAAATTTCATCACCATCCAAGATGCATTGAAGGAACACACGGCGAGACAGCTTAGGCTTGCTTTTCTTCTTCATTCTTGGAAGGATACCCTCGATTATGGTGCTAATACAATGGACATGGCCGTGCAGTATGAAAAGTTCCTCAATGTAAGTGCTTGTATAATTTTTTAAGATCGAAGATTACAACGATCGTTAATTAATAACGATAATTTTCCTTTAGGAATTCTTCTTGAACGTGAAGTGCAGAATTCGCTGCTTGGGTTCTTCCACAACACTCCAGACCTTCGCTAAGTGGACTAACGACGAGCTGGAGCTCAATAAAAAATTCAATGCCGCTAAAGATGCTGTACATAATGCTCTGTGCGGTACGTACGACAATAAACGTTGGCAATTAGATGAATCACGAGCGGTGGAACTAATTATACAAATGATCTTACAGACAATATAGACACGAGAAGTGCTTTAGACGCTATAAGGGATCTGGTCGGTTATTGCAACGTTTATACGAAGGAGAGCAAAAAGTCCAATACGTTATTGTTACGCGATATCGCCGTTTATATAACACGAATATTTGTTATATTCGGTGCTATATCGTCATCGCACGAGGGTATAGGATTTCCGATCGATACCGAATCGACAGGCTCGAATGTAAATTACTTTTTACTCAACACGAACAAAATTTTGATTTTACGATTTTAGAATGTCTAGTATAATTTAATTGTGTTTATCATCCTTACAGATGGAAGAAACGATCATGCCGTATCTGACGATTCTCGGCGACTTCCGCGAGAAAGTCCGAAGCCACGCTAAAACGTTGAAGGCAACGGAGATACTTCGGGAATGCGACAGTTTACGCGATGAGATATTGCCGAATGTTGGTGTGAGGCTGGAGGACGACGACAGCGGATGCTGCAAGGTTAAATTGGTGAACCGCGAGGAATTGATAAAAGAGCTCGAGACCAAGAAAAAAATTGAAGCCGCAAAAATCGCGGAAAAGGAAAAAAAGAGAGCGGAAGCAGCTGCGGTGGCAGCAGCTAAGGAAGCACAGAGGAGAATTTCACCTTGTGACATGTTTAAGATGGAAAAGGACAAATATTCGCTTTTCGATCCGACCGGTCTACCGACCCACGATATCGAGGGCAAGGAGATAAGTAAGGGTCAGTTGAAAAAACTTTTGAAGCTCCAGCAGGCACAGGAGAAAAAGTACAACGAATATCTCGCGAGTGCGCACAATGGCAGCGCATAGTTATCCAACTTTATTATTACTTTCTTGTCAAATGAGGCTGCAAGAGCTCCGGATAAAAAACTCAGTACTTTTTTTGAAGCAGCATTAAGCCAAGCGGCTGTACATAACAACGTGGATATTTATTTTCGTTCCAGTGTCTTGCTTTTTCCATTGAAAATATTTGCGAATTTGCGCCTAACTAACTATTACTTATTTATATGAAACAAAATGTATTAAGGTGATATGAAACTTCTACGAGTGCGAAAGAGACAGGTCAGCTTTGGATGCTCAAATTTCTCTCGGACGGTTCAAGTTCTGAGCAAAAGCTCAGCAACAGTGATATGCAAAATTATTAGACAGAGATCATCGACACTTATCTCGTTCGAAAGATCAACCTCCTCGGAGAAATTTGTATTAAAGTTTTTTACTATCGATTGGTCATCGACTGATTAGCCTCGCATCATCTTCAGACGATGTGATATATGCGTAAGTAGCTCCGTCCTACCTTTTTAATTTTCTCCCAGATGTTTATTGTTTGTGCCAAAATCAGATTACATTGGCAGGATAACTTAAACCTTTTTTTTTCTAACATCGATTCTTTGTGAGAAAATTGAAAAACAATTTTGTTTTGCTGGACATGGTATAGCACATCGTCTTGAGCATATAAGCAATTCTTTTAATATAACGATTCGTTCGAATCTGATTGAATTAACTTAAAAATTTTGTTTTATCGCGCTTTCCTTCATCGAAATTTTCCCTTTGTCCAATCTTTTCCGATATTGACTCACTACGTAACGAGAATCGTCGTGTCTCGTGCTAATATCGCTGTGATCAATAATAGCTCGATTCGTAAACGCGAATGAGAGATCGTTATGTGCGTATGTACATGAATAAATTATTATTTATTGTATCGAGAGAGAGAGAGAGAGAGACACGTGTGTACCGATCAAGTTTGAAACTTGTAAGAGCGATGCAAAAATAAATTCGACGATTTTTCATATTATTCAAAAGGGTTTACCGTTCTACCAGATATATGACCATTACATAAATATAAATAGTGTACAATAAGCTTGCATTAAATTTCTATATTTAACGAAATATTTCTCATTCTCCAAACAAAAAAGCCCAACAATATTCATCAGATATCCAGGAGTTAATGACACATGATTTGAGAACGACGATAGAAACCGAAGCCTTAGAAATCTAGAGCGTAACGTGCGTCATTGTAACTTGCCTCATAGCTTCGACATTTCAAAGGATGCTGCGAGTGTCTACAATGGCATGAAAAAAAGAAAGAGAGAAAGAGTGAATTGATTGAATCGTGGAAGAGTTGTCAGTGGAAAAATCGATACTGTGAAAGTAATTGAAAAGGAAGTTGTAGCGAATAATGATGAAGATGTATGGCTGTATGAAAGATTTCGTTAGTTTCACATAAATTCATAAATAAATTATAATAAACTATTCTCTACATAAATCGATAGAACTGCCAAATAGTACTGATTACGCGTTCGCCCGAAACACACGCAATTACATATTTCGTAATGGGATGAATAAAATTATTACTAATGCGATATTGAATTTCTCATTGCGATCAGATAATGGGTAAAGCGATTGTCGAATATTTTGCACAAACTCGACGTTATACCTAGTCAGACATAAAAAAAACGCTGTTCATATCCACGACTGTCCGTTCGAAGCGTTAAAGTGAGACTGCTTTCATTATGGGGGAATAATACCCCTTTCATATTTTGCCGTTGTCGTATTCAGTCGACACTGACTGGCTCTCTATATAAATGCGAAAGTGATACAAAATGCGATGAGGACACTCTGGCGATCCGACAGAAACGGGGGAGAGGATTTATACTCGTACATACCTACGTGTATATTATTATACGTATATCACCCTCTGTTACGCATTCATCGCTGAAGCGCCTTGCCGTTTCGACGAGATCGTTTGGACAACGCGAGAGCTTTTAGAACATAAATTGTCTCTCACGTTTTGTGATAATGCTCGTTTTCCCTGAAACCTGTCCGATTTATCTGGAAAATGCGAGAGGAGGATACGACGGATTGATAAATAGCATTGATGTCGAACAAGTCAAGAACCATTTCTATCAATCTAAAATACTTTGTTTAGAATTTGTTTTGTTTATTTTTTTGTTTTCAAGTTGTTTGGAAGTAATTTGTTAATTTGAAATGGGTAATTTATATGTTTGGTGATTATTATCGAATGTACAATCGATCGTTTAAATTAAATTCATTAATTAATTTAACAAATTAGCTAAACTAATTAACTGTTCATTTATAAGTAAAACACAATAATTGAAAAAGTCCAACTATACAAAAAAATGCCAGAATGATCGAATGATGAACTTTATAAGCAATCAAGAGTCCTCGAACCCACCTCACGACTATTTCCGACTCGAAACCAACAAATTTTCAAGTACAATGCATATTTGCAGTAGGGTTGAAAAATGATGGTAACAAATCGACGAGATTCAACCCCCTCGAGCTTTCATCATCTCGATCGCTAACCCGCCCATCGTTTGTAACAGTATTATTCTATACCCTCGACGACGATATGTGGCTATGGACTTTCGAGTTTTTACCCAAAAAAAAAAACAAAAAAAAACGTAAAAAAAAGTGGAAACTAGACGACTTTGTGGGGATAAGGGGTTCGAGACTGTCCCCTCACCATTATTATAGTCGGTTCCCCGTTGGCGCGCCGGACGAGCACGGCTACGAACAATGATCGTACGTATAGAGCAGAACACGAGGCCTATCTGCTCTCGATACATTCGCATTGTTCGCCTGTCTGCAAATAACTAGTGATCGAGGAAAAAAAAATATATATATATATATAGAAGAAAGAATGCTGCAACTCGCGCGTGCTGGACGGTAAAATGTCAATCGTAGGGGTTGAGGAGTGTCTAGGCAGGATTTTTTATTATTGTTGTTGTGTGTCTCTGAGTATTTTTTATATTAGGGCGACCGTTTTGAAAAAAGGGAAAAAAGCTTGTGACCAGATATAGGCTCGTGTCTCAAAGCATTATTGCTTCGCAATTTCATTTTTTCACCCTTATCCTCCATCTTCCAAAACTCATTATTAAATTCCACGAACACTGAGAATATACTGATAACGTAAAACAAACTTTTGAGAGAAACTATTTTTTTTAATGAGATAAGGGCGAAAACGTTATTTTCAAAAAATTCTAAATAATCGAAAGAAAGATAATTATTAACATTAATTATTATAATTAATTAGTTATTTTATTTCGAGCATTATTGTTAATTAAGAGAATCAATAATGATAATTATTATTTCTAGACGATGAGAAATAATAATTGATTTATAATTAGTCGATCAATAAACGTGTGAAAAAAATGGTTTCTTTTCTTAAAATTATCAGCGTCGAGTTCTGATTATCCTTAAACCGGACAAGCGCACCCCTACGTTTTTTACGATGCTTCAACGTTACTCTCGAGTCGATCAACCTCGCGTAGAAATATTCATTCGTATCGAATTCACCCCGATGGCTCGATATCTCAAGAACACTCCTCTCGACGTCTCGTTGACGCTACGAGCGCGAAAAACCGCGTAGAGAGTCACCTTCCCACCCCTGGAGCGCGTTTGCAACCCCACAAAAAAGTCGTTGATCTCGGTCTATCGACTTTTCTCTAATTTTTCGTCGATTCTCTCACGTGCGTCACGTCGAAAGCAACCCCGATGGAAAAAAGTATTTAGAAAAAAAAAACTGAATAAAAAATTTGACGCTAACAATGCGTGACGGTTGGCGCGAGAGAAAAAAAAAACAGTTGAAAAAAAAGTCAGTCTATAGTCTCTCGAAAGTCGGAAAGTATGAAGTCAAGAATCGTTGGTGGTTTACGTAGGTGATAAAAAAAGCAAACACCGTACGAGCTGTCGAGGTGGTTTTTTTCTTTGCTTTCGTGCATTCGGCGACTCTCCGTCGGTCGCGAGTGTGAATGACGGAAATAGAGTTTTTTTTGCGATAAAAAAACGTGCTCTTTCCCCCATATCCGCGGCAAAGGTATATCGACTACCGCGTGTCTCTCGGCTAGTTTTGTGATTGACGTTTGAATGTTCTCTCGAGCGCGTACACGCGTGCATATAAATTTGCACCCTCGCGCTCGAGTCTCTCGTTCCATTACATACGTCGCGCACCCCGGAAGTCGAAATCGGTAACTGTAGTAATTTAACGAGGGCCGCTTCAAACTTTTGCTCTCTTCCTTCCTCTCTCTCTCTCTCTCTCTCTCTCTCTCTCTCTCTCTCTCTCTCTCTTTCTCTCTTTCTCTCCTCGGCTTTTACTCTCGATCGAGTGCAAAGAGCACATTTTTTTCGATCCTCTCGAAAAACCTTACGGCGATTTCTGATGAAACGCGAGAGCGGAGTAAAAAAAACGTAGTATAAGCGATTGGGAATTGAGAAGAGAAGAAAAATTGTGTCGATGTTGCGTACCGGATGAAGTAACGAGAATGGAAAGGAAGAAAAAAAAATTGTATCGAAACGAGAGCTCGACTTTCCCAACGAGCGCGCTTCGGAGAGAACAACCGTCGGTATGGAATTAAAATAATGCACGGTGCACCCTGTGGTCTTGTGATTCGCCAATATATATATATAAATATATAGTTCGTGAGGTGGATTTTTTTTTTTCGAAAAATCTGTCGGAATGACGGTTGAAAAAAGAAACCGCGGTTTTTCACGACTTTAATACGTCAGTCGGAGAAAAAAGGAAAAATGCAACGTACGATTGTGTCGAGAGTAACCGTTTACTCGAATAAAACTGATGTGATTCGAATTAAATTTATAAAAATTTATTGCAAAAGTAACGATAATTAAAAAATCATTAATAACAAAGATTTCATCAACATAACTTTCTCTCTGTCTCTCCAGCTGTCAAAATTATTCGGAAGCGCACGATCAACTCTCAAGTATTAGCGTGCTTATAGAATTTTTCATATTGTGTATTTTTGTTTTGCTTCCCATCCCCTTTTTAGAATTTTTTTTTCAACACTTTTTGCCGATACTCGCGCTATTAGCATTCTATATAAATTATACACCCTACGGAGATTAGAAACGACATCCTGCAGTCGTTCGTAGCGCAAAACAAAAGTTTTTTCCCTTCTTTCAATCGTCATGTGTGTTTTTCCGTCTCGAGAAATGGCAGTGATGAACAAAGGAATATTGGGTGCCAAAAAAAGAGTAAACGGCTAACCCTGATGTCGTGTGCGATATACATATACGTATATACCTGTATAATAGTATTATATCCCACAATGAGGGAGTAAGAGAGAGAGAGAGAAAAAGAGAAGAGTCGACCACACCCCGTGGCCGCGTGAGCCATGTAATCGGGCTCTTTATGCTAATCGTCGTAGCTCCAACCCTTCCGCATCTAACCAGCTGCGATTTACCATTGTCGCGTGCCGCCACTCACTCGCCTTCCGCATACGGAGCGTCTATTAAAAAAAATAAATATACGAAAAAAAAGTGAGGCAAAAAAGTACATATATACGTTTTTTTTTGCTAACTCACACATATATATATATTCTAATTATTTTTTGCCCTTTCTTCTCGCCAGGAGCGTTTCACGATCTTGTTTTTCGAATTGTTTTTCGCCGTTCCCGGTCGACGGGGCGCGCAAAGAAACGAAACCCCTTCCTACAAAACGTACCCACCACTTTTTTTTTGTTCCCTCGGCGTCGCGCAGCGGGAGAAAAAAAGGGTTGCGCACGAGTACGAAGCTCACCCTAGGAAGAAGAGGTATCGCGCGGTAGAAAGAAAAAAAAGAGCGGGGCTTGATTGTAGGATGAGTGGCGCGTAGAAGTGAAGGATGACGTAGGGGAGAAACGAGGGCGCAATAAAAAAAAAAGTTTAATGAAAAAATTAATAAAAAAATGTGCGAGGCACGAGCGGTCGCGAATCGGGGATATTACTTCGGATTCGATGCGACGCGCGAGGGAGATTTGTGCGTTTCGGCTATTATCCGACTAGCGAGAGAAATACTCTTAAGTATTTATATTTGTATCGTGCTGTGGGCACCTAGACGGCCGACGAAAATCCGATTAATTCGAGGCTTTAAAGCGATAACCAATTTTTTATGGCGAACAAAAAATAAACGAGTAACGTTTTACCGTGAGAATACAATTCTCGTAAAGTTATATGCAAAATTGGATAATTTCTATTTTTATTACTTCTATATAATAATTGAAATGATATTATTAATCAATTAATTTATATTCATTAATTAGAAGTAATCGTTTGTAAATAATTGCAAGTTGGAAAATACGGGTTGATTTTTAATACAACAGTGGGTATACGAAATCGTCGAGCGGGGATTGGCGAAGCCTAGGCTTCTCCCTTCTTCGACGAACACGTAGTCGCAAGGCGAATCGGAAGGGTCGTAGTCAACCCTTTCACCCTCGCGCGAGACACATGCGCCCAGAGCTCGTTTCGCGCGTGGGTCTTTCAGCCGTGTTCGACACGGCGACGTTGAATACGGACGGAGTCCGTGCAGCGAGCTTAATTGGATGCATTCGAGACAAAATGGCGCGAGCTTTAGCAAATGAACGCAGCAATGGCGAGAGACAAAATAAATTCGTAATATCCGTATCGTGTCATACATTTTTCGAGATATTCGAGTAGGGAAGAGTTTCGTATCGATTGTTTTTTCAAAAGTTAAGCCAAAATCTCGATCTTTCTTATTTTTCTAGAAAACAAAAAAAAAACAAAAAAATCGATAGAATTGGGCCAAGCTGTAGAATTAAGGGTGGGAAGTTCGTGAGATAAGATAACGTTGCATTTCCTTGGGCAATTTTCCGCCTCTCTCGCATAGTTAGCGAGGAGAGGGAGGCGTGTCTCTACTTTCGTTTGAATTAAACATCGTGTGCCCGTTTCAATCAGCCCCTCTCGTAGTTTCGCGAAATAGAGACCGGCGGTAGGGGTAAGGTATACGACTTCGTCGTTGACTACCTCTTCTCTTCGGTGAAGACCTAGATAGAGAGAGAGAGAAAGAGGTCCGGCTTCAGATGTAAACTCATTTTCTTTTTTTTTTTTGTTCTTATTTTTCACCCTCGCGACGAACGGACCACCCTCGAGTTTCTCGCTCTTTCTAACTACCCCCTCCCCGCCCTCATCCCTCACTGCCTCTTCTTAACATCCCTCCAAGTCGTCTCATCCCTCACCAGACTTTTTCGCGAGGTCTAAGAGACTCTACCCGTTTCTTTTTTTCTTTTCCAGCAGGCGAGAAGAGCGAAAGGAACAGGGGAAAGTTGAATTTGAACCCCCTCTCGAACCCTTCGTACACCCACCCCGAACTCTTCAACCACTCCTTCTTCGCCCCTTCGTCCGTTTCACGAAGTCGCCCTTTTTCGCTCGTACAACTCGCTGCGTCTTCTACGTCGGAGATCTATTTCTTTATAAATTTGTAATCAGACTCCGTGGCGTACTTTACTCTTCTCTTCTCCTCTAAGTTCCGCAGTCTTTCGTATTAAGTATATATATATATATATATATATATATATATATATATATATATAGATACGCGAATGCTTCCCGTGGACGAGCTCCCCTTTCATCCCTCGGAGTATCGTGCAGTTAGGAACGACGGAGTTTCCATGTACTGTTCTCGCGATCTTCTTTTCTTTTTCTTTCTATTCTTTTTTTCGTTTTCACCGGCGCCTTTTTTTCACCCCTCGTTTCACTCTTATTTTTTCGTCCGTTCTCGTTTCCGGGATTCACGGGTCTCGAGAAGAAAAGTTATATATACAGGGCGGACTCGAGATCGTCCCGGAAATTTCAGGGCTTTTTTTTCGACCCGTCGTCGTCGTCGTCGTCCGAAGGGCGAGAGTATATCGTTGTTAGGTTCGCCCGGGAGAAAAGTTACCGAACGATCGGGTTTTAAATTATACAAGGATTCGCGAGGATCGTCAAGGCTTTTTGGAAACTAAAGAGCGCGTTCGATTAAAGATTACGCCAGCTGGAGATTACACGGGAGATAAATGTTCGCGTATAAACGAGTGCGCTGGTAGGTAAGGGCGAATGGTTATGAGGGTGTGTTTGCTTCGACGACATATTTCAAGGAATATCGTTGGCTTTAAACTATACAATATCGTCGTATCGTTTCGTACGATGCGCGGCGCGTGGTCTCAGGTGGTTTGCGCCAGGACTAGGTACGTTCTAACCCCGTCCACCCCTTGTGTCCTGGAGATGCGACACTTTGCTTTTACCGAAATTTATGTCACGAAGTATCCAAGGTTTGCCAAGTTTCGCGCGTCCCTTCCCTTTTTTATTTTGTATCCTTATATACGTATCCTTATACATTTATTATATACAGCTATGAGTGGGGTAAAATGGACCATCGAAAATATCATATAAAGATGCAATGTTTACATTTTTTTTGTAAGAATTTATCTTGCGTTCACCCTTTTCGTTACTAGAGCCAGAATTTAGTCCTTTTTCTCGATTAATATTTGTTTCATGTTAAGTACGAAATACGAGTGGTCCAACTTAGCGGCCTTAAACCGTATTGACCAATTTTGGAAACTTGAAGTATAACAAGAGGATACTCTTGTTGTATTCACTCGAGTCGCTGACTCGCCCTTCCAGTCTGTGTCCTACGGTCGTTCGGACGAGAGTCCAGTCCACCCTCAAGATTTGATCGTGCATTTGAGAAGCTACAGAGCAGAAAAAGAAGGAGCTATCTACCCGCGTATGAAAGAGAACGTCAGAGAGAGAGAGAGAGAGAGAGAGAGAGAAAAAGAAAGGATGAGAATTTCTTAGACCGAGCCAAAGTAGGCCGAGACGGAGGACTACGAGGGTGGAAAAGCCTGCAGGGCGAAAGGCGCCGCTTCCCTGAGAAGCTACCCTCGGGCTTCGCACCCCACGGTATGAAAAAAAGCTCGGCTCTCACTCTTTCTTTCACCCCCTTTAACCCCCTCCCCCCGCCACGTCCCTTGCCTACCTCGTTCGTCCCTCCCAACCCCACGATTCTCATCCCTTAACGATTTTTTTCTCTCTTCTGTTCTCCCCCTCAACCCCATCGCCACGACGCACACTAATTACGTTTTTAAGCGAAATTACTTGTGAGACCGGGGTCTCTCTCGCGTCATCTCTCGCCGACTACTGGCGTCGACGTTTTCTCTCTTTCGACTCGCTTCGCTGCCGTGGTTAGATCGGAGGGTGGGGGAGGGGGTGGGGGGTGTACGTATAACGCGTAACGGCTGTGGGTGGCTTAAGACCCCGCGGGACGCGAACGGGATGGTACAGCCACCCGAGCTCCGTGCGTGCGCCCGATGAAAAAAACCGTGGGGGGTGAAATTTTTTTTTATCGTTGGTTTTTTTTTCTTTTTTTTTTTTTTCATCATCCGTCGTTGCTTACCGTACGAATGCTTCACCGTTAAAATGCCTCTCGCCCGCTGACGTCGACAACGTTCTCAGCGATCTCGGGTGAAATTAAAACGCCAAGACGTATATGAAAAAAAATCTCGAAAGATTCTCGAACTAATTTTTCAACGATAAAAACCGCCGATTTTCTGTTCGTTCGGTCAGCGTGAAATTTTCAACACGTATTTCTTTTTTGTCAGCCACTGCGAGGTTTATGTATACTACGACGTAGTTGCACCCTCGTGTACCACGAAACACGGCGAAAGATAATCGCGTCGGGTGTTTCTTCGAAGTCGGCGAGATGTGGGGTAAAAATAGAAGAATTTTAAAGAAAGAAGAAAAAAGAAAAAGAAGGAAAGAAAAAAAGCAGAGTCGCGGGCATCTCATGAATAATTTCTCGTACGTTCGTCGATGCTGCGGCACGTGGTTCGCGTAGTAGTAGTAGTAGTAGTAGTAGTAGAACGCACGCGCGGGCTCGATCGTAAAAGCATGTAGAGCCGAGTGCCAGGACTATCGCCGTAGGGTGAGTGTAAACTTCTATACGTATATATATATATATATATATATATATAGAAGAATACATATGTATATGTATATATATATATATATATATATATATATATATATAGAAGAATATATATATATATATATTTATAGCGCGAGAAGGGTGCAACTGGACCGCGAGCAGAGCGGGCTCGCGACGGTGTGCCGCTTCAGAAATCCCTGTAGATAAAAAGTCCGCAGCGGCAGCGTCGTATGTATATATATGTAAATGTAGAGGTACGCAAACCGGGGGTACAGTTATTGGCCATCGTAAACAAAGTTCGTCTCAGTCCGCGCGATAAATCCCTTCGGCCGAAAAGAGATGCGGGTATGTCAATGACTATTTTTTATCGTCTTCTTAGGTGGCCAATTCCCGCATCCTTTATCACCCCTGTGTAGCTCAACCCCACCGGGCACGCATCGTACGGAGCGAAAAAAAAAAAGAAGAGAGAAGAAACGACGACGGTGTTGGAGCGACCCCACGGAGTCCCGATTGTAGTTGTGACTCACCCACGGTCGCACCCAACCAATTTTTTTTTAACCCCTCGCACGGTGACGCCGAGGATCCGCGCACCCCCGACTTTTTTTTTTTTTTTTAATACGATATAGGTATATAGATCGAGGGATGAATCCTTTCGCCTCGTGCTCCGGCACCGTAACGTACTATGCGCGTATACACCCTTTACCCCTCTACCTCCCCCCCCCCCTTCCCCTGGCCACTGTTGCCTTATCGAAGAAAAAAAAGGGTTCGAACCCTACGTTGGAAAAAAACCGACGTACGTCAGCCTCCGGTATCCTCGCGCGTGCAACGCTTTAGAGTCTTCGCTAGAATCACGTGGCGAATCGAAGTATACGAAAAAAAAAAGAAAAAAAAAATCTCTCCAATAACGATTTAAAAAGGAAATTGCTGTTAATTAAAATTGGACCAACGATACGTAAAAGAATTCGAAACGATTTTCATTTGAAGGTGAATTGTTGTATTCGATGAGAAAAACTAAATTAATCGTGCGCGAAAATAAAATTTATTCCGTGTCGATTGATTAAATTGGGGAATTGGTCGATAAGATTTGTTAATTTCTTTTATTAATGGAATATTATTAATGGAACGTTAAATCGAAACGATTTTTAACGTTCTTTTTTTAAATCTTTTAAAATAGCACGTGGATTTTTTCCTTTATGTATATTTATCGACGTATGCGGAAAGACACATTTGGCATTGCGAATCTCGCGATCATAGACAGAAACTCCTGCGCGTAGCGAGAGGAATTGCGATTTGAATTTTTCATTTTTTACTTCACCCCACGCGACGTGATCGTATGTATATACATATATGTATATATATATATATATATACATATAAATATATACAGTAGTGCCGATCGGAGTGCCCTAGACCGAGGTTATACCAGAAGCGTTCCATACCGCAGTGGAACGGAAAAAAGGGTGCACGGGAGGGGGTTTATAAGAACGCCACACGGGTATAAAAATGCTCGGCACCGTCGTTCCGTGTATGGGGTGGTCTATGGATTTTTTTTGTCAGTGGGCGGTTGATTAATGCCAAGGGTATATGCAGGATCTCGCGTCGTATATTATGCATAGTATATATTATAATGTTATGCATACGAGCATCGGGAGGGTTTTTTTTTTCTATTCTCTTCTCTTCTTTTTCCTGGGTGAGATCGTCGCGCGAAGAGAGGGTTGCGCCGATGGTTAAAGGGTTGATTGATCATTTTCGTCCCGGGACGTGAGAGTGATCGAATACAGCGTGTATTCGAGGTTCAGGTCCGAGACGGGGTCGCGAAAAAAATTTCATTTCGCTGCCCCGACCTATTTAAGGAATTAAATTTTTTCACTCAATCGGCAAAATACGATTGTACAAAGTTCTCGACTTTAAAGCATCGTTGCTAAACGTAGTAACATAATGGATGAAAGAAAAAAAGAAAAAAATACGCGACTGGAGATAATCGATGTTTCTCGAATAGAAAGTTTATTACTTACTTAATTTTATTAATTGTGCGGAATATACCTAATTGAATAAACTGCAGGTTGAATAAAAGCTCTATAGTTACAGCAAACCACCCCCTCTGAAATATAATTCTTCCGCGACGTAATTGGAATATAAATTAATACGACTTCAACTCGTAGCTCTGATTTTTCAACGTTTCGGTATTATGAAAAAAAATCTTGGTCTAGACAAACGATGAAAAAAAAAAAAAAAAAAACGGAACGCTCTATAACCCAGAACGAGTTCGTTTTTATTGTGCAGAAATCTTACGTTACCTATGGACTTGTATATACGTATACGTGTTTCAAGTTACCACCGCGACTCTTGATATATTCCAGGCTCTTGCATTTATTTTTATATCTCCGGCATTGTTTAGCCAGGGAAAATTAATTTAACGCGTTGGCTGAAGGGGGTTGGGGGAGAGGGAATGGATGGTGGAGAACGTAAGATTGGAGGGTTAGGGGGGGCATTGAAAAAGCGCCTGGAGCTTCCTGTAATAGCGCAGGTCCACCCTCTCGCTTCGAAGGGTGTACAGCACACCCTCTCGTAATACTTCAACCACCTTCGTCTTATCTCGAGCGCGCTATGGCGCGTCTCGCGTCTCCTGACGTAAGAGAAACTCGTATGAAATATTCTTCGATTTTTACGAACCTTTTTTCTTTTTTTTTCTTTTTTTGCATACTCGACTAAATTTAACTTTAGCCTAAACTTTTTCCAGACCTGTTTAATTAAACCATTTATTTAAAAAAAAACCATAAATTCCACTTTTTTCGAATACTTCTTTTTTAACGAAACTTTCAAACGATTTCCATCACTCGTCTTACGTAGTGTTCTCCGTAATATCGAGAAAACAAACAAAAAAGTCAAAAAACGATTATAACAATAACAATAATTAGCTATAAAAATGTAGAATCAAACTTTTCAACGAATCTCCTTTATATTTCATTGAATTTACGAAGTTTCAAGATCCGAGCCTAGATTGGGTATTCCGTCCTGACCCCGGCGATGTCGTCTGTAGCGAGGATGAAAAACGAACGAGGAGAGTTTGAAGAAGCTGGAAGACGTTAAAGAAAATACGAGAGAACGGGGGGTGGTTACGAAGGGTACGTCCGCCCATCCTGAAACCTTTTTATATTCTTCTTTCTCTTATTATCGGCGAGTTTCGCACGCGCGCAATCGCTCGAGCGACGAATTCCCTCTCTTTCTGCCCCTCTTTCTCTCCGACGACGCGGAGTATCTTGCGTAATTAAGCAACCGGCGGGGGTCGCGTAATGTAGCCGAGTATCCCTATATACATATATATATAAATATACAACGGTGTTGCACGGCGGCCATATTGCTTCTACACTCCCGAACTATATATATATATATATATCTATGTAGGAAAACGAGGGTTGAGCCACCGGGTGAATCGAAGTGCGGCAGGGTTGAGCAAAGAAGATGGGGAAGTGGGGTAAAGGAGCGAGAGGAAGACGCGCGGGAATCGCGAGGTTGCGAGTTAGGGGGGCGATGGCGACGAGGAAAGGAAGAAGAAGAAAAAAAAGAGGTTCGAGGGGGTTGAGGAGGGAAATGTCGAGGCAGAGCGGTTTTGAGGAGGGTGGGTAATGATATGCCAGGCAAAAGGAAGACCCTGGTACGCACGGGGTGGCAACTCGGACTTACCCTCCCCCCTGACTGTCTTCATCTACCCCTCTCTCGCTCTCTCTCTCTCTCTCTCTCTCTCTCTCTCTCTCTCTCTCTCTCTCTCTTTCGCGTTCTCTTTCGCGTTCTCTTTTGACTCTTGTTTCTTTTTTCACTGTCCTCCCCGTTTTTCTCTGCCGTCCAACGAGAGAGAAACGTCTGAAGCAAGTTGAAACTCGTTTTCGTTACTCAGCTTCTCTTCTGATCTTCCCCCCCTCGGCATCTGCCTCCCCCTTTAGCGTCCGAGATACGTATAATTAATTTTTATAGCAATTTCTCAACAGTAGCCAATCTCGAGGCTGATTTCAGAGCTCGGGTGAGCGGCGAGTCGCAGGTGCCGAAGCTACGACGCCCATAGAAGATTTTATATCTGTGCTCTCTGTTTATGATTAAGGGTGAGTCGAAATCGCCCGGGAAAGAAATTAAGAAAAACCAGTATTGAAAATGCGACGAGAAAAATGATGAAAAGTTTGATGAACATTTTGCGAAAGCCCCTAATCAATTTAATATTTCTCCAATTTCTTTGACACCATTACGAATTAATTGAATATCATTCCGTTAATTCTCCCTCGATTTTTACTAAATAACGTCATTCGACTGTGAAAAAATGAAAAGTTCTTCGAACCTCGTGACTCTGTACAATTCGTGAAAAATTCAGCTTAAGTTCGTCTTCGATTTCTCGACAGAACGTTCCACCTAATATCGAAGTTGAGTGATCAGGATTTTTTCCTTCGTGCATTTCTTCGTTCTCTCGTCAGTTTCATAGGATCGGAGGAAGATCCTGTGAAACCTACGTTATATATATATATATACATCTCTATAGTATATACTCTACCATATATATATATATATATATACATGAATGTATGAGGAACCATGTATGTTGCATAAATCATAAGCGCATACGCGACAGTGGTTTTTTGGTACGAGGTATATGGCATAATACGCAATGAAGAATTCTTTCTCGTGCCTGTGACCACGGAACTACGACGTAGTAGCCCACTATTATGTAAATCAAGGCAAGATATACGTGAGAGGTATACGTATGTAAGTATCGTATATATATTCGTATGTTCCACCGTATACGTATACAGGAGCATATAAGCGATAAAATATCTATTATGCGAAGTCTCCATTGTGTGTCAGAGGGGACTCTGACGGGACCATGCGTCTCACAATGGTCCTCGCGGAGAGTTTTGCGGGGGCGCGAGCCGAGAATCTCGCGACTTTCAGGATGTTAAAGGGTGTGCTGCGCGTATATCCTGAAAACCCTACCGAAGGATCAGCCGTGCTATGGGCGTATATATCGAGAGGATTTTCTCGTACATGGCAATATGCGCGTGTACCTTATATCCTGGAAAATAAAACAAAAATTACTCAGAATCCACTTGCCCGATTATTTATCAACCTTTATTTCTGGAGAGAGTGTATTTTTTTTCTTCTTTAAGTGTGATATTCAGATAAAAAGAGAAAATGAAACAAGTAAATTAGCAACGGAAAAATGTTGGGGGGACGAAGAAAAGAAATTCTCAAGATTCGCATTTGTCGTTAATGAGAATTCGACCGTTGTACGATTGACCATCCAATTTGCGAGGCGAATCAACGACCCCCTAATACGAAACCACCGGGAGAGGAAGAAAGAGGAGAGAGAGAGTAGTAGTACCTTTATTACTACGAGAGAAGCTTCGTTGGTTCGCTCGAGTGCTCCCCATTAATTCAGCGAGGTCGATCGTACCGAGTGGCCTTCGACCTTGAACTTGTCCGCGCGGCGATTTCCCATTCAAAAGAACATTGAACAGCGGGCCAAAAGCCGACCATCGTTCTCGGCCCCTGTACACACCGAAATGCCAATCGATATCATTGATTTTTTTTTCACCCTCTGTGACATCTTCTTTTTTCTCTCCCCCTTTCCACTTTCGAGTCGACCGGGTGAAATAAAAAAAAAATGAAATGAATAGAAGGATAGAGACCTCGATTGGGTTTGTGCGGGGCATGTCACAGGGAGGAACAGCATCTATCATCGAACTCGGGATTAAATTCGGTTGATCGCTGTTTTACAATCGATCATCGAGAAGGACAACAAATTCTTTCCGGAATTTTCTTATGATTTTTTTTTTCATATCTACCGATCAGTGTGAACACTGAAACAAAGTGATCAGTTGAGAGAATCAACCTTTTTCCAATAAGTTAATCGATCAATTAATTGCACTGGCTCAATTAATTAATCGAGCTGGTCTAATAAATAATTCCGTTACCGAAGTAACCGATTGATCAACCTACTCACATTCAATACTAATTCACTAATTTGAATAATTTCCTCCATGAGAATATAAAAATTTATAAACTCACTTGTTAATAGAGACAGGTTTATGAATGAAAATAAATTGCGGGGAAGCAGGGACCACGTTTCAACGTTTATTCGAGGAATACGTGAGAAATCGTTGCGTGGTATTTTCTATTCAAAAAATCGTTTCAAGAATTTTCTTATGATTTGTTTTTCTTGTCTTGCGATCAGCGTGAATATATACGAATCGGTTTTCTTTGCATAAATTGAAAATGAGCGATCAATTGAGAGAATCAACCTTTTTCCAATCAATTAATCGATCAATTGATTGCACTGGCTCAATTAATTAATCGAGCTGGTCTAATAAATAATTCCGTTACCGAAGTAACCGATTGATCACCCTACTCACATTCAATTCTAATTCACTAATTCGAAGAATTTCCTCCATGAGAATATAAAAATTGATAAACTCACTTGTTAATAAAGATAGCTTTATGAATGACAATAAATTGCGGGGAAGCAGGGACCACGTTTCAATGTTTACACGAGGAATACGTGAGAAATCGATGTTTTCTATCGTGTGGGTACATTGATCATTCTACCACCACATATATGTATATAAATCACGTATTTCGATATCGAGCAACATGACGGATTATTACAAGTCCGCTTATTACCCGAGTTGTACGAACCGGCGCGTGTGCGACGTCCGATCCACGCAGCGACCCCTTCACCCTTTTACGAGAAAAAAACTGGGGTGTCGCGTACGAGTGGACGACGAAAAAAAAAAAAAAAAGGAAAAAATAGAATAAAATTGAGGGTGATCGAAAGTCCATTGTGAGTATTTGTCAGATGCACGTTATAGAACGGAGAAGGTATCTCGGGAAGGCAGTGAGCAAATCATACGATTAAAATTGAAGATCGAACCTTCCCCGCCTATATATATCTCCCTGGGGTATTGTCCTCGGAGTTACACGCGAAACATCGGTCATCCCCTCTCGATATATACGACATTGCGGAATACAAGATCGAAGAAAATAAATGAAAAAGAAAATAAAAAAAGAAGGAAAAGAAATTGAAATTGCAAAAATGCGAATCTCGATTCTAAGAAAACACTTTTATCTCAGGACGAGATTATAGTGTAATAACTTAATGCACGTCAATAATCCCGTGTGTCGTCATCGAGCCGAAATACGTCGATCGTAAAATTGTCAGAATCGAGTTTGACGAGGTGGGAGGTGGAATTTACACAATTTCGACTTTTACTTTCGGTTTTATCGGAATCGGTTCGCGAGCCATCGAGCAGGTGGCGAGAGAGACAAAACCGCACGAAAATACAAGAAGGAAATAGAAAATTCATGCGTATACGGATATACACCTCTTTCGTCGAGGGGTTGTCATTCTTAGGGGTTGTACGAGGCGAGAGTATAACCGTGGCAGCGGTTATATACGCACATGGATATATCGATCATACGTATAACCAGCCACGAGCCAGGACGCCTTCACGATGTCCTGGCATTCCCATAAATGTAATCCATAAAAAAGAAAACGGCTGCTGGTCCGCGTGCAACGAAACGCGATTCGAAGAATCCCCCCGCCAACGAAACCTTTCGACCCCTTGACGCCCCCTCTACTACTTCGACAGAGTATCGCGATTCGCCAACGAGAAATAAGTAGGTATAGTAGATCAAGAGCCACGGGGCGAGGAACGAAGGAGAGATCCCGCGAAAAGTGTCTCTCGACCGTGCGATCGGCATGAATTTACTGCATATTGGCTCTCGTTTCGCTTTTTTCTTCGCGATAGAAGCAACATGAGATATCGACGACCGACCGTAGTAGCTATAAATATAGGCGAGAAATGTTCTATCGAAACGTCGATAATGAATAAATCAATCGATCGCGTTTCAATTTAGCTCGAAACAAACACAAAAAAACGTTCGCGATCTTTGCTTCGCGCTCTTAAAACGCTCGATTTACTCGAAAATCTCTCCGAAATTGCGCGAAGAAATAATACACGATCGAGATGCGATCGATCCAAAGTTTTTGTAATAATTATCGAAATGAGATTTTTCCTTTTTACACGTAATTAGCTTCGAGGCGGATGATATTTCGATAAGCTCGTGGCATTCGTTTTATTTACCGGAAAAAGGGAATCGTCGCGGTTAGAATTTTACCGCGCGCCTAATCCAGTTTCGTTTGTTAGGTATCTGCGAAGCCACGTGGCGGCGAAAACAAGGAAAGATAGAAACGAGGAAACGAGAGAGTTGCTAGTCGCGAAGGGGCGCGAGGGGGAGGAAAAAAGGCGAGAGGACAGTCGAAAGCCCAAGTGTTCTATATATATATATATATATATATATATAGATCGGCATAGTGGTTCGAACGAACCCCGTAGTAATTGTGCGTTACCATGGAAATGGCTGTTTGTTTGGGGGTGCTCTTTTTATTTCCTTCTCTCCATCTCTCTTTCTCACATTCTTTCGGTCACAACCGCGAGGTCGAAGAGTAGCGATGAGAGAGAGAGTGAGCGAGAGAGAGTGAGCGAGAGAGAGAGAGAGAGAGAGAGAGAGAGAGGGAGGAAGGGAGGATCACCGGTATGGGTCGACCAGTGGAGAAGGGTTGCGCCCGGCGGAGGGTCCGCCGGAAGTCAAGGACGAAGGACGAACGTCGCAGCAGCAGGAGCAATGGTAGAGGCAGTCGAAGTAGTCGGAAAATTTGGAGGGCGGCTCTTTTTTTTCCCCCATGCTCGTGTACGATCGCGTCCCTTCGATCTTGAGATACACTGCCTACGCTCGCTCTGTACCGTTGAAAATTGTGGAATATATTTCATTCTACATTCAGGGACTTTGCATATCGCGTTTGAATTTTCTCCGTATTATTACAAAATTTTGTTTTTAACATACTTTGTTTTTCTCCATTCTATTTATTTTTTCTTTTACAAACAATCTTGTATCATCCATTTATCGTTAATAAATAGCTCGCTAAGAATGTAATTTGAAGAAAAAAAGATAAAATTTGAAAATTGACAAAATTATCATTTTTACGTAAAGAAGGGAGGAAAAAAAGAAACGCGTTATAGAACATTATTAAATGAGGTGTGATCGTTTTTTTTTTTTTTCATTGCTACGAGACTTGTCACCTTTAGCGGGTAAAATGTGCGTACAATATACACGAAAAAGAAAGGGGGGCGAGAGACGCGCGGAGTGGATACATCAATCTTTATCGAGTACCACCGACGGTGCAGAACCATTATAACACGATATGGCATCGTTTACGAAAGCACGCACTCGATATACCTAACCGTCGGTGTATTATAACGCGCGGTAGTATATTCAAAAAAATCTGAGGGTGTACGAACGGCCGATTCAATATAGACGAATTGAATGGTGCAGGGGTGGTTTGGAGTGGAGTGGGGGGGGGGGGGTCTCGCGATCTTCACTCGAGATATACTAATTTCATCGTATTCATGCAAATATATCGATACTTATCCATGAGAACGAATGAATGGCGAACAAAAAGTATTTGAGAAGAAATAAAAAAATAAACGAAAATTCGTCTAATTAGAATAAAAAAAAAAATAAAAATAAACTATTTCTAGATTTTTTTTTCGTTCGACGCAGATCGATCTTTCGATAACTTTCATCGATTTTATACGTATACGTTATCGGCCCGCTTCGACTGACCCAAATTTAATCGTGTCGCGGACGCGACTCGCGACCGCCCGATCGCCTCCAATTCCAACCCCCGTAAACACGCCAAGATCGTTAAACTACGTTCTTTCTCGTATACACAAACGCGAAGCGATACGACGCGTCGATTGGGTCGAGCGCCGCGGCGAAAGCTAATTTCGTATTCTAGCTTTCGGATTCCCGGTGATGCGCGTATATATATATATATATATATATATATACGTGCATCACCGGAATATATATATATATATATTCGCTCGAGTTTCTCGGCAGAAGGGGGTGCGCGACGGGGTTTTCTTCGCGAAGCGTCCACGAGGTCGAGAAGCGGAGACTGAGAGAAACAGAGAGAGAGGACGAAAGTGGCGAGGGGATGAAAAGGTTTTCCTCGAAAAGGAAAGTGAGAGAGCGAGAGAGAGAGAGAGAGAGAGAGAGTGAGAGAGAGAGAGAGAGAGAGAGAGAGAGAGAGAGAGAGAGAGAGAGAGAGAGAGCAACATTCGTGGACCGAAACGAGTAGATAAGATTCGAGACGCGGACGAGAAAGCGAGAGAGAGAAAGAGAGTTCTCGGCTCGTGGCCGGGAAATCGAAAGAGAAAGGAAACCGAGTATTATAGCGCGAGGGAGAAAGCGCGATGAGAGACTTGGCGTAGAGGTGGGTTGGTGGGGGGGGGGGGGGGGGGGGGGGGGTAGAAAAAAGCAAGGGAAAAACGAACGAACAGGACGACGCGGTCGGGGGGGGGGGGGGGTAGTAGTGCGCTGAAAACGCTAGCTACAGTCGGCCCCGACCAGGTCTCACCCCTCCTCCCCCCTGTTTCACCCCATAGGGCCATCCACCCCTGAAAAAAGAGTTAATATTGATCCGTTTTTTTATTTGAGTCACCCCCCAAGGTTTTTTTCACCCTCGCTATTTTTTCTTCCCCCGTTGCCGCGGCGTTGCGGGCCATAGCTCAACCAACCCCCCCCCTCCCCTTCTCCTCCTCCTCCTCCTCGCACCCTCCCCTCCCGCCCCACGAAAACCACCCCTTTATCCCCACGAGCGCTCCTTATCCGAAGTTTCCCATCCTTCTACGTATAATGCGTATATATATTATATATATATATATATATATCGTAGAAATAAGAGCAAGAGAGATGGAATTAGTGTTTCTATAGCAACTCTCTCTTACCCCGTACTATAGTGTGGTTTGTGTATGTGTGTCCGTTCTCCGTTTCTTTACTTCGTTTTCCGTTCGCCTTCGTCGGATAGGTACTACGGTTTTCTTACGTCCGTCCGTGCGAGTCCATAAGTCCGAATCGCTCTTCTTTCGACCCCCCCCCCCCCCCCCCCCCCCCCCCCCCCCCCCCACTCATTCCCTCTCAGTCTCTCTCTCTCTCTCTCTCTCTCTCTCTCTCTCCTCTCTCTCTCTCTCTCTCTCTCTCTCTCTCTCTCTCTCTCTCTCTCTCTCTCTCTCTCTCTCTGTTGTTCTCTCCCACCTTGCTTTTCACGACACGGCGAACGATGTCCAGCCTCGTGACCGAGAACTCGCACTGCTACGTGGCTTTTGATCGGAAAGTTACGACGGAATAACTTGGACCCTGTCGCATTGCAAATGTTCGTTCGATACGCGCTGCGGAAGTGCACGTGGGCATTTCCGCTCGCGAGAATTTGGGCCCGAAGAGGTTGAAATTTGGCAGACGTTTTTGTTTTTGTTTGTTTCCGTAATAGTGTTCGTAACAGTGTAGGAAGGTCGATGGATTAAGATCGAAAGAATTTTCTTTTTTAATTCTCAGCAGATAAAAATATTGATAATTTTTTGTATCTTTCTTTGTTTTTACATTGAAAAATATATATTTCGTCGAGAAAGACGAGAGAAAGAAATATATTCATAGGGGTGGGTGGATATAATGTTGCTTCGAACGGCGTGTTAAATTTGGGATACGAAAGTATGAGAAAAAGTGTGCGTAGGCCTCGGGACTATTTTCGCGGGATGATGAGGGTCGCGGGGCCGAACACGAGCCAAGAATGCTCGCGGGAAGGTGGGCGAGAGAGAGAGAGAGAGAGAGGGAGGGGGTCGGCGGCTGCCCGGAAGGGGGATCGTTCGCTTCCTCGTCGGAACACCTTATCTCTCAGACTCTCTCTCTCTCTCTCTCTCTCTCTCTCTCTCTCTCTCTCTCTCTCTCTCTAAGTTGATGCATATTTTAGAGAAAAAAAAGTGTAAGGAGAGCTCGTAGAGGGCCGAGAAGTCCATAGTTTCTTTCGTGGGAGTATATAAATATATATATACATATATATATGTATAGCACGCGTATAAATATATAGGATTCGAGAAAAGTTCCGGCGCGCGCATTCTATCGTTCCCGAGTCGCGGCCACCGACGGTGAATAACTTCCTCCTTCATTTTTCCCTTTATCCTACGGGGCCCTTCGAACGCATTCCCTTTGACCCCCACTTTACATTTTCCTCTTTCTCTCTCTCTCGTTTTCGTACGTATATGACGTATACCAGGAAAATTTCTAACAGCACCCTTTTACCGTGGCTCTTTCACCAAAAATCCATTTGATCCTTATCGAGTTATCATATTGCCCATTATACGGGAGAAACACAAAGGCACAAGCTCGTAGGAGTGCTTTCCAATCCTTTGAGACCGGGTATCATAAATTTTCTCGTTCAAGATCGAAAAATTGTAGAGATGAATTTTGACGATATTTTGAAAATTTTCAAATTTACATAATTACGAATTTTTATTGAATAAATTAATAAATTGAAATAATTCATTATTGTCATGAATTAAAATTCATAATTTTTATCAAATTTCTCAATAAATCAGACGAGGGAAAGACTCGCGTTTTTGAAAGTTCGAGGAAAACACAATCGAATTTCAAGAAGAAAAGTCGTATCGCGAGAAATATATATTTTTAAAACGATGCGAGAGTTTCGAGTCGAAGCAGAGTCGGAATAGACAAATGTGTTGCAAGCTCCTGAATCCGGAGGGCTCGCGAGATTCATCGATAGCAGTGCAGGGGGTTGCCGAGGGAGGAAAGGTGGAAGGGGTTAACAACCCCTTCCGGTTTTTCCTCGCGGTGTCATCGAAGCACCCGCGAGCTCGACAGCCCCTCGGCTCTCGTTTCGTGTTCCCGCGTCGTATGTGACACTCGCGAACTCCCAGGGCTTTCTCGTCGCGTTCTTTACGACCGTCGAGCTCGCTTTTACGTCGCTTCGATGGTCCTCGTTGAGAATTCACGAGCTTAACGCGTTATACGCACTCTCGATCGCCTATACGTGGCTTTCTCTCCTGCAAACTGCGCTGAAATACACGACGAAGAAAAAAAATCTCTCGATAAGCCACGTTACATTTTTACTTAAGATAAGATTGTCAAAAATCAATAAAAATATATGTTTATAATTCAAATTTTTACGATTTGTTTTTTTTCGATTTTTTTTAAAATTCGTATTACACGAATTTAGATTCGTTGTTTCATAAATTACAAACTGGCCTGGCAAATCAATTTAACACCCGGCGATTCGAAATTCGAAACCTGGTGGGATTTTCGAAATGATATTTATGTATATATCTCATTAACTAACTAGCTAAGTTGCAGAGTGTTTGCTCAAAAGTAGGAAGTATATACGAAACGTGCAGCTGCGTCTCACTTGTTAAAGGTGGCGTCGAGAGCCTTATTATCGCGGTCATGCCGCAATGGTAGCGCCGGCGCATTGTGGAACCAGGAGGAAAGAAAAAAAAGTGAGGAAAAAAAAGAGAGAAAAAGAAAAGATTCGACGTAGATAAGCGTTTACGCGCATGAAACGCGCCCGGACAGCGGTTAGCGCGTCAGTTCTAGAGGCGGAAAAGCAGGTGAAAAAGCGAAGGAGAAAAAGGGAAACCTTCGAGAATCGGGAACGGTGAAATAAAGCGTGAAAGGTTTCTCGTATTGTGGCGATCGGGAGATCTGTCCGTAATTTACGCGAGATAGAACCTTCGATTTATCAGACTTACGTAGGTACAAGATTCTACCTGTACATCGCGCGTTTATATCAAATCCGATTAAGATTCCTGATGCAAAGCTTTATCAGAGACGAATGTAATCTTGAGCATTGTTTTTCAACAAAAGCTCGGGATCGTGAATTGAATAGTTGATGAAATATTGATGAAGGTAGACAGAAGCATTTTGCCATTTATAAACAAACATTGAGTTTCTTAATGTTTTGCCAATAATTTTCTATTCATCCGAGAAAAAGCCGTTTTTTTTCAAAAACATTCAATATTCCTATTCGCATTATTGGAAATATCAATTTTATCGTTTTTCGAATAAAAAAACATATTTTGTAATAGCTTTAATGGTATTGTTATAACGTGTGCATTTTTTTTGCAACGATCCGAGCTAATTTTAGGCTGGTTTTTTTGAGAATGAGAAATAATTGTACTGATAAAATAACTATGATTTTTTCACCCTGGATGATATCATCTTTTAATACCTCGTCTGCAAATCCTCATAAAACAAATGCTATAGAATTTTCCAAAACTGAATCGACTCTTGATTGCAGGGCATTTTATCAATCTCGTTAATATCCATAATCTCATCGTAATCATGCAATTTTCCAAATGTCACGTGTATAATATCGCCATATATACGAATCGATCAATTTAATAGGATATTTTTTTTGCCACGAATCATCTGTTATTTTACTAAATCGATCTAATGGCGATTATCATAATCGAAATTTGTGTAAACGTCAGGAGGATGCTAGACAAGGTCACACTTTATTCTTTTCGTTCTTCCGGGGCCACCTGTCGCTTTGAAGTTGCATATAACGCTATAGATGGCTAAAACGAGAGTGAGCGAGAGAGAGACAGACAGAGACAGAGTGAGAGAGAGAGAGAGAGAGAGAGAGAGAGAGAGAGAGAGAGAGAGAGAAAGAAACAGGGAGAGACAGTAAGAGAGAGAATCGGGTGCGAAGAAGAGCACTCTCGTCGAAGGACTCGTCGTGTCCTCGACGTTTTTAAAGCGGCTGGCAAAAGGATTCGCCATATGGTGGCGCATCCAAGGGGGTTGGAGGGGAGAGGGGGGGGGGAGAAATACTCAATATAGCGCAAGAGGTCGAGGGCGCATAGTCCATATAGGGAGAAGCAACTTGAGGTGGACGATACGGTGATTGGCCACCTTAATAGGAGAAGAAACCAACAGTCATCGGCACACTTGCGTTTCTTTCCATGGAAGATAATTCGACCAAACTGCCAATCACCGGGAGCTTGCCAATGACTGTATATCGTTCAGCGCAGCACGCTGAACGATGCGTTTCTACCGTTCGGAGAAAAAGGCCCATTTATTTGGCGCGTGCTGTATAATTAGGACTCCGGTTGAGAGACCTTGCCCTCTTGTTCTTTTCTTTCTAGAGCCAAGGCGCCGGCTACTTCATCTCCCTTTCTTCTCGCTTCCCTCTCTCTCTCTTTCTCTCACTCACGTTTCTTCCTTCGTCGTCATCTCTCGTTTGTCCTTGTCCGTTTTCATTTATCTTCCGTTTTTTTCTTCTTCTGTTTTCGTAATTTTTCTTTCCAACGTCGTAAATACGGTAGAAACGCCGTTAACTTTTGTTTTTTTGTCATTATTTTTCAATGTTGAATAATTGTAGGAACTTTCTCTATTATCGTGGCTGAATTGTGAAATAATTTATTATTGTAATTGGAATTATTTGATAGTTTATAGATTTTTCGAGAAAATTGTTATTATTGTCATAATTGATGGAATAAAGTGTATGTTATGGAAAATTTGTATAATTGGCTTTCACAAAATAATACGATAAGATACAGTTAACGAATGAAAGAGAGAGATATTTGGCATGATAAAAATAATCATTCGAAGGATGTTTAATGGCGCCGGTCCAAGAATCAGGAAACAACGCTATAACTAGCCTGCAAAAGTGTTTATACGGGTATGTTTTTTTTTTATCGCTCCGCCATATGTTTGAAATTGGCCACTTCCGTAAAACGAGAGAGGCTACACGAGCTCATTTAAATACAGGGACGGTTTTTCGAAATCCACCGAATGGACGAAAAAAGAAAGCACGAGTTCCGAAAGCCGATTGTAAGCTCGCAGTCGTAGCCCAGAGGGCCACGAATAAGGAAGAGAGAAAACGTGGAAAAAAAGAGAGAGGGGAAAAAAGGAAAAATACGACGATAAGGACGCAGACGTCGTTTAGCGAGGCGCGACGAAAAATTAAAGTTTCACCCTTAATTCCGGGCGCTCGCCTACTCCCTCATTTTTTTACATCTTTTTTGTCGTTCTTTTTCCCATCTCTCCGGAGGATACAACGTGGTTGGACAGAAAAATAAATTGCGTTTCGCTAGAAAAACAGGGCGAGGCTGTGAAATAAAGTCAAAAATTGATATTCTCGTATCATGCGACTCGTAACGTTGAAGGACATTTTCAAAAATCGAATGAGTCGAAAAAAATGACCTACCTACGGGTACTTGTAACTTCGAAATGTTTCAACCGAAATGTATACAGGACATTCCGTAAAGTGAATTTAATTATTAGGTATGGATTTTCCCTCTAAAATTTCATTTCCCGTAAAAATTTACGAATTTTTACGTTTTTCCCCATTTTGACCGCTAAATTCCGACGAATCGCGAATAAATATGTGATATTTATGTAATACCAGAAATATCCGATGCGATAATTTTCGTTTTTATAATTATGTTTTGACATTCGCGTATAAGACAAAACATGTGTTTATATCTCACATTTTAGATTCGAAATGTCCCAAATTCCAGATTATTTAAAAGGCCACGGAATAAGAGCGTTGCTGTTCCACGGGGTAAAGGCTCGCGCGCGTGCCGGTTCCTATTACAAAAAAAGGTAAAAAAACAAGGACAACGAGAGCCTGGCCCGAGCGAAAGGGGGACTTCCGAGGGCCAGGCTGCTGTACCACGATCTTTCTCGCGATGCGCAAGCAGGGCGCGTGGCGCGCACACGTCACCATTCTTTTTTCTTTCTTCGTTTCTTTCTTCTTCTTTACTGCACCGTGAGCACGCGAGCATTTCTCCCCTCCTCCTGAAGGCTATGGGGTGAGTCGAACGACGCAAGAAGCAATTCCACATTTAGGAACTTTTTTTCAGAAAACTCCAGATTAAAATTTTACTCGAAGCTTCTCCAAATAGAAATATGTGCTTTCAACTAGTTGTTAAAAAATGCATTTCTTTAATCATTTGTGAAAAAATATATTCTCTATTAAATATTATAAGAATATCTTTAATATCGTAAAATTATTATTACGCCAGTTCTTATAAAAATATATGCAACGCTATTCGCCCAGATGGTGCATTACCCAAACGCTTATAATTGTAAAAAAGCGCATGGTAGGTTCTATCTTGTTATTAAATTGAAATTTTCGGATAATTTCGTTTTCGTAGAAAATCGATTTTTGAAAATTCATGATCACCGAGAGTTTTTTGGCTGTCTAGCTCGGTACGTGAAGAAACAAAACGAAAGGAAGAAAGATGGCGGCATGTGTGTATGTTGTGCCAACCAATTTCCCGTTTGAATCGGTACTTCAGGTAGCCAGACGAAAAATTTCGAGGTTGAGAGGTTCTTGAATTTTTCCGGATTCTCGTAAAGTCTCGCAGTATACGATTTTGCTCCTCGTAAGAGAGATAGAGCAGCGAAAGAAACGCTCCGGCACCCCTGTACAGACTCTACTCCCTCGTCGATCTTTCCCGGTTTCTCGTCCTTTTTTTTATTCCCATAAAGAAGGACTCTTCTTCGACGTGTTGGCCCGTTTCGTGACAAAGGGATCGGTACGTTCGGTATCTATCCACACTGTATTTTATACTAGCCATAAACCTATATACAGGCCTAAAGAACCACCACCGGTATCACGCGAACACGAACAATGCGAGAACGTGAAAGAAAACATTGTAACGAATACCAAATTAACCAGAAAAGTTAGAACATGAGAAATTAGTAAATACCGCAAGACATTCGTACAATCACGAAATAAATTTTGTTGCTAGACCTGATGTTAGCAATAATAATATACATCGTTATTATCATAATAGCGATAATACTGGCGTATAATCGTTGCTTCGACAAAAATTACGGAGATAAACGATACATTCAAAAAACGTTGTAAATTTCTAAATTTCAGTCACTAACCTTTGTGGTCGTAAATATATTTTCTTTGCGTATCGACGAATCTCACTGAAGACAACGAGCACCGTTTATCCATCGTTGAAATTGTTGGAGAAAATTAGTGTCTGTGACGTTTTTTCGGTCGACCTCACCTGATGACGTCGAACTTGTTCTATTATCAATTTATTTATGGAAAAATCGCTCGACGTTATACCGTTCGTTTTTTAGATGCAAATCGTATAATTCATGCTCACGTGCATGCATTACGTATGTATATATATATATATATATATATATAGGAGACTCGATTCACTCGATTCGTCGCATCTGCCACGTGCCCCTCCACATTACGGCATAATGTGTCACTGTGCCACCGGCACGAGGATCGACGCAGCCCCGCGGATCAACCCCTCGAATATCCTCCGGTATAACGGAGAGTGAGATCGCAGTTACACAGCCCTCGGGCCATGTACAACGGCGCACACATTGAAATTCTTCGCGTTCGCCATCTCGCTCGTCGAATTTTCATCCCTTTCTTTCTCGTCTCGCGCGGATTCCTAGATTTTGGAAAATCCCGTGCGAGAGTTGAATGGACGACGGATCCACGCGGCAGCTGGAATGCAGGTCGTGCTCGCGACTCGTGCGACCGAGTGAGGGTTCCCTCGCGTATCTCAACGTGAACATTTCATACACACGCGCGCTTTTTTTTCTCTCTCTCTGTCTCTCTCGTCTCTCTTCTTTTTCCGAACCCCTCACTCTTCCACGGCGCGCTCGAGAACTACAACGAGGAAGAGAGAGAGAGAGAGAGAGAGAGTTCGAATTTACTATTTTTATTTCGTCGATCGAAGGGTTTCCAACGTTCGATGAATCGTTAAAAATTCTTCGATATTGTAGCTTTTGTATTTTTGTGTAAAAGAGGATTTTCGTCGAATTTTATTGATGACTCTTGGGAAATATTCGATACGTCATACCTCGGACAAAAACGATTTATCGATTGTTCACGTGAGAAATCGATGTTTTTCGTTGGTTATGCGGGAGATCGGTTGCGACTGGACGAATGAATTTTCCTGCTGCTTCTTCGAGTCTCTGAAAAATGTCTCGTCGTAACACGATGTAAGATAATTTTCGATATTTTTGGCGAAAATTTGCATCGGTTAAATGAAAAATTGAGGAATCGTGGGTAAATATGGATAAGGAAATTCGGGCTAATGAAAAAAAAAACAGATAGACAAATCGCACGAACGAGTAAACAGTGAGCTTTTTAATAATCAAAAATAGTTTCGACGAATACCCATGCAGCACGGTTGTCTCGATTAATTGGGCTTACAACAACGGAGACACGCATTCTCTGATTGCTTGAACGTGAAAAGGATTTTTTCATTGATCCATTCATTCGTCCCTCCTTACTCTCGTTTTTACCACATCGTCGTTATTATTATTATTATCGTTATCGTTAATAATCATAATTATCGCTACTTTTCTTGAATTTCGAAGAGAAAAGTAAACGCGAGCGCGCTCGCTTCTTATTCAATTTTTATATTCAATTATTACAATCGCTAATCGATACACTTTTGCCGTAAACTTAATTTTATAAAACTGGTCTCTCTCTCTCTCTATATCTCTATTTCGCGTTTTCATCTTTTGTTTAAAATTGTTTGTACGAATAAATATTTCACGCTTTCATTGTATTTTATTTCTTTTTTTGCTTCTTATTTATCTATGTATTTTTCATTTCTCAAATTCGACGAGATCACTCGAGTAATGTATTCTTCGTATCGACCTTTTGTTTCGTTATTTTTTTCATTCTTTTTTTTTTTAATTTATTCTTTTTTTAATTACTTTTCTCTCTTACCTATAGGAATACTATGTAAAATCAGTCTTGTGGTTGAGATATATTAGGTGTCTGGTGAGGTAGTGTCAGTTTCTTCCATTAGTTATTTTCTCTTTTTCTTCTTTTTCTTTTTTTTTTTAACTATAGTATACATTAGTTTCGGTGCCAATATCGAATTGCTGCTTGCGCGTACACATACACACGCGCGCGCGCACACTCACGCATACATCATACAGACGCGATAACATCAGGCGCGACGAATGTATCGACGAACACATCAAATAAAATTTTTTAAATCGCGGTATTGCAATCATAAACTCGTCGTTAAATATTGAAGTCGATGATAAAACTTTTGTTGCCTCTCTTCGTTTCGTAAACGCGTTATTACGATACTTAAGGATCAGCCGATGAGTAATGAACGCGTACGCGGCGAGAACAATTTTCAACGGCTCTTTTCTTTTACGATATAGTAGTATCATTGATCCATATCGATATTATATTATATTCATATAATATCGATCGTTAAATCTTTCATTTTTTCTTAATGATTTTTTTTCTTTTTTCATTCTATTACGTTCTGTTCTTTTTATCAACTTTTATCAATAACATTTAAGGTCTGTGAATTTGTACCGCGCACTCGTTGGATTGTGATCGAGTGAATTGTTGGCGCGTGCGTCGGTGCGTGCACGAGCCAAAATTCACGTCAAACACGAACATCGTACGATTATTAATATTAATCTCGATTCACTGTACAAAATATTATAACTATATAGTTATACGGTTTACCACGTAGATACAAAGAAGTATACATCGTATAGGTACGCACGGTTCACAATATTTATATTGGGGGGGGGGGGGGGGGGTATTTAAAACTTTTTTTTTAAATTGATCGGATGATCCATATTTCTTAAGCTTATCGACAAAAAAATAGTCAGATATAAGAATGTCGATGAGAAATGCGATCGTAAAAAATACTTTTTTTTTACGGCCATAGTGTGTCGTCAGTATTTTACGGGCTGGGATTAAATCCCGAGTTTTGGCCAGCTCGGAATGTGATATATATTCGTATATCTATGTACACACGTGTATATATGTATGTATATATATATAGTTCTGATAAAAATTAATCATGTAACATTTTACGAAGGAACTGTGTGTGGCATGTGTGTAATCATATAGGCGTTGCATTAGGACAATCTTGTTTTCATTTCGGCAGAGTTTCTCAAAGTACATTTCAATTTTCCCCTTTTTAAACATTTTTTATCTTAACACTATCTCATATTCATATGTACAATTACGACATAATAATCACCATCGACATGTTTTATGGTAATAACTCTCGTGCGCTAAAGCACAACAATAAAATTCACGACAAATTTCTTTACGAGCGAAAAAAGCGACGAATTTTGAAAAAAAAGAATGATTGTATTATAAATATTTGACATGCATAGACCCTCGTTTAATAAGTAAAATCGAAGGTTCGATCAAAATATAAACATATTTTAATCGAGTATTAGAAAATCGCTGCACCGTTTACACGAAAGTCGAACGTGTGATTTTCACGTAATATTAATTTTTCGCATTTTTAATCTCGTCGAATATTATGAAAAGATCAATAATGGGGAAAAAAATTGAAGGATGTGAAAAGCTGCACGTTCGAACGGCCGATCGTAATAAAACTAAAATCACACTTATCGTTTGGAACTTACTAACCGGAGCCAACGACACATCAACTGTATAAATCGCTTTTTTTTTCTTATATTGCTTATCAAAAGCGATCGTAAATATCGAGAAACGAAATCTCGGTTGAAAAAGAATTAACGCGTAACACTAAGACTGGGACGCTGTAATTCGAAGCGACTAGTTAATTTAATATGTATTTTATGTACACACATTAAAACTTAGAAAACGCAACATGCACACGACTCGCCCGTCGGACACAACGCGAACTCGCGCGTCTGCATTTATTACATAATGAATATTTGGCATCGTGGTCTTCTCGGAATCCTTTATGCACGCAGGACACACACGGTTAAATTCTTTTTCGCGAAAAACAAAAAACAATATCGATCCTACAAGCCACGTCATTGAAATTAATTATTTAAAATAATGAAAAATTGCATCATTTTATTAATATTTTGAAATGCAAAAATAGTTATATTTCTTTCTAATATGGATCAATTATTGACTCAGTTCTTCGTCCAAGTTGATGCAAATGTATAAACTTTGTATCGTTCTATTATTAATTTTTATTTGTTTTTTTAAAGGATTGAAAATATTGTATGTTAATTATTTGAGCTTCGAAAGTTTTTATATCATTAGTTTCGACCGACTTGATATAATTTCAATGACGAGGACATACGCCTTGTGTCGACGTGAAACGAGGGTTCGGGCTTGATGACGAACCGGTTTTTGGCCCTACAAAGCGTGTTTCGCGGATCGTCGACGCGCGCATATCTCACAATGAGATTTATACGCGGTGAAATTATCATCTCGCAAAAAGGAATAACGAATCCGCTATAGAGCTCTCGTTGATTCGTCGTATGTATAGGATTTCGCGATTTGTATATGCCTGGCAGCATGGGACTGCTGTCTATGTACAATGGCTGTGGCTGATGCTTCTCATCGTTTTTTATCCTTTTTTTTAGACATTTTTTTTTCTTTTTTGTTATTTTCTCATTTTTATTTTTACTTTTTTTGGGGTTGGTTGCCTTTGCCGGGGTACGAGTTCACCGAACCCGTTGACCTCTGTCGACGTACGAAAAAACAGATTTTCGTTGGTTCAAAAAATTAAAATTATGCAAAAAGAATATTCGCGTTTTGAAAATTAAATAATTTTGCGGCGAAGAAATACGACGAGTTTTTGGGATAATGGGAAAACGATGGGAAATACAAGAAAATGTTGCTTGATTCGGTACATGGAAATACGTGCGTAAGGGAAAGTGGTCGGAGAGAACGATCGTGACGTAAAATCGGAGACAACCAATACGGGCCAAGTTTGTGAATAACTAGCGAGGAGCGCTAATGACAGTGCCCCGGTGCAGACCCTCGGGATTCCTCGGTCGAAAGTGTAACGGGAAACGAGACGTTTCGAAGGTTATAATGTCGAGAGAGACAGAGAGAGAGAGAGAGAGAGAGAGAGAGAGAGAGAGAGAGAGAATTGAGCGAATTTTACTTTGAAATTTACGTATTTACAAAAAAAGAAATCACAATTAAAAATATTTTTTCTATTTTTTCCATAAATGAAAAAATAATACAATATTAGATTCAACATCGATATTTTCGCAATAAATGAATATTCATTCTGTCAAATTTCTTCCCAAAGAACCAAATCGAAACTTTCGAAACTACGATCGACAAAAATTCTAAAATCCTCGAATGGAACGAATCGTGTTCGATCCTGCTCGAACGTCCGAACAATAGTACAATCTTTTTTCTTTTTCCTTTTTTTCTCCCGAATGGAACAAAAAACAGTACCGATACGTTCCTATTTAGGGGATGATCGAGGAAAGTAGAAAGTGTGGTGAGGGTGCAAGGACTTGAAGGAGGAGGGGGCGTAGGTAGGAGGTGCCAAGGGGGAGGGGGGAAAGGAATCTTGATCGGGTTCGATCGAGCGTGCGAGCAAGAAAAGAGGGTGTGTAAGCGAGCAAACTGGTGGATTCCAGGGTGGGGGGGCTAGAAGAAATCCGAGCGAGTGAGAGGTCTTTGAAAAGTGAAAGTCTGGACCAGCGAACGCCATTGTCAGGGAAAAAAGATCTTTGCAAATGCACGCTCCCTGTAAATATATAGACGAGAGTCCGATCGCCTTCGTCGATTCACAAAGTGCAACGAGCCAAATTGTTGTCGTAAGAGGCAAAACACTCGGGTCTGTATATCGTAACACATTTTTACTCTCTTTCGTGCAACGAAAGGATCTTAGATTTTTCGAGGAGCAGACGTTGCAGGGGGATGGGGTGAAATGAAGTCTAGAGCAAAAGTAGTGGAGGGGATGAAGGACGGCGAGACGAAAAGTCTTCGAGAAAAGGGGATGAAGAGACAAAAACAATGACAATTTTATTATTTATTTTCGCCTCTATGTGGCAAGGGGTAGTTTTTAGGACTCAAGAATAAAAAAATAATATTTAAATTGAGATAAAATAAAATTGTTTAAAAATAGTTTTTTTTTTAGGTATTTACGTCAAAAATTTCATCTCTTCGTCTCGTGGGTAGTATTCACGAGTGAAAATGGTTATAATAAAAGATTTAACGATAGGAAAAAGTATACGACCAGGAAGGACGAGAGAAAAAGAACGAAAGGAAGAAAAAGAAAAATAAGAACAGATTTCGCAACAGCCGGACGTTAGGAACAGCGGGAACTTTTTCTTTCGCGAAACTCGAGCGGTGCCTTTCGGGACTAACGGAGAAAAGAAGGGAATAACGCCAGAGGTGAAACGAGGGCAATTTGGGCAGGAGCCCCTGATTTTCTGCTCTGGACGATATTTGCACGAGTCGTATATATGAAGAAAGGGGGATGGAGTGGGGAGGGTGCTGTTGTGTGACTCTTCGAGGTCGACGCAAATTTTTCAAAGGACCAACTATCGCAATGGTTAACCTACCAGCACATATATATGTATATATATATATATATATATATATATAGAGAGAGAGAGAGAGAGAAAGAGAAAGAGAGAGAGATAGAGAGACAGACAGACAGAGAGAAGTTACGTGAATGAACAAGGAGGGGGAATTGAAGGAGCTCTCTTGGCAGCCCTCGATGGTCTTGCAAAGTGCTATTGGGGTGTGCAGAAAGAAAGAGATGGGGGGGGGGGGGGGGGTGAGCGAGAGAGAGAAGGACTCTACCATAGAGTCTTGAGAAGAATAGAAGTTCGAAGGTGCCATGGGTCTCTCCCGAATCGTCCAAGGACCTTCGGTCGAAATTTGCATGACGACGAAGACGAGACATAAATCAGAGTAGCATTGAGAGTCCGAGAATTGCGATTGGCGAGGATCCCTCGCATATTTTTCAGGGATGCTCTATATATACGCCAAAACGTCTCACCGCAGGTTTTTGCCATTTGGATGCTTTTGAAATTACGTAATTGAAATCTGGTCCTTTGACCAGAATCACGAGAACTAAGACCCCGATCGTTTTGCTCCCTCTCTCTCTCTGCGACCTTTTCGTTGATTTCGATATTTTGTATTGAAATACATAAATAACGAATTAACAACTAAATTTCATTCACAGTTGCGGATATTGTGAAATCGAATGAAAAAAATAATGTGAGAGGATAATAAAACAAAATATTAAAAAAGAATTCTAGGGGTGGTTGAAATTATAGGGATGGTATATTGCCATTGAATTACGAAAGCGTCGATCGGCGCGAGTAATTGAATTGTCGAATGTGAAATAGCACCGAGGCATGGGGAGGATAAAATGGACCAGGGATAGCAGCATAATTGTTTTCTTGACGTCAGGGTTTTTGGTACTGTTGTCAACGTTGGTTCGTTTGCGTCTCGCCAAATAATTTTCAATCTCGTTAGTTTAAATTTTGTACATGTATTTAACAAATTTTCGTAGGGTGGTTTTTTTTTTTTTTTTTTTTTATACAGTCGGGGAAGAAGAGTGATATTTCTTTTTTCATTTTAGGAAATAGCCGAATAATAGGAGAAAAATAATACATATAACAACATAACGAACGCAGAATTCGCAGCGAGGTGGATTTACATATATAAAATAAATAGCGATGAAAATAAAACAAAATAATAATTAATAAAAAAAAATCTATTATAATCGAATAATAATAATAGTAATAATAATAATAATAATGCGCAATAGTAATAATAATAATAGAGAAAAAATGGAACGAAGGGCATGGTGCGAAAATCTTGGTTCGTGAGAAAAAAAAAGAAAAAAAATGTCGACCACCCAACCGACAGAGGACGAACGGACCGTTGTCGCTCACCCCCGCTACTTTAACTGTCAGAGGAACTTGTATACCAGTTACATTCATTCCATCGCAGCTTTCACATATATTCTTTCTCTCTCTATCTCTCATTCTCGATTCTTTTTCCTCCCTTCTCCGTGAGAAAGGAACGAAAAAAAAAAGAAAAAAAAAAACAGAAATAAAAACATAGTCACAGACGCACGCGACTCTTCTCGTTCGCGAATCCTAGATCTACCTGAGCTCACGAAATTTTCTGTGACGAGAAGAGAAGAAAAAGAATATATATATATATATATATATACGAAAGAAAGTAAAACCCGGAACGAAACACTCGCTAACTACAACGATTAACTTAATACAACGTACCTTAATTCGAATAATATATATATATATATTATTCGTTGATATATAATAGTGTATCTAATCCAGATGTTGATTCTGGCGCGAGACTATTTACACGATATATGACGACGAAAAAGAAAGAAAAATATTCCTAACTAACTAGAATCTCTTTTGCGGAAAACGTTCGGTAGATTCCCTCCACTTTTTTTCTCCTCCCTAAATATAGTACTATCATATACATAATATATAACATATATATATATACATATACGTATATGTATATATATATATATTAATCTACATAAACGCGTCCCTGAATTTTATTTTTGTCTCCGTATTTGTTCGTTTCACTTTGCCCCCGATCGTTATCTTTCTTCTTTGCTCATCAAAATTCAACACATTTCACGATACATAATCGATATCGAACGGGGAGCATCGCGAATTAGCATAATGACTGCGACTCCCACGTTCGCATCGTCGATACGTCTTCCTTGAAATATAATATATTTCTATTTGTATATATATATATATACATATACATACACATGTATATATATGTATGCATGTATATTGAAATATACATTTATAAAAGTCTCTTAACGCGTAGTGACTGTGAACCGGTGTGTACTGAAAATCGTACGTGATTGGTTTTGTGTTTCCGAACTGGTTATTCCGTTCTATAAGATCAACGTGTACGATGCAATGATTATTAATCCGAGATTCGCGAGAAATCGTCGAGAATGACCGACGAAGAAAAATTTTCAATCGAAACTGGCCATAAGAAGAAGAAAAAAACAAAAATGAAGGAAATAATCGACGAAATTTTCGTTCAACCGGCAAATTCTCGACGTCTCGCCTGGCTCTATTATCACGATTGTTGGCTAGCTCTCCGTGTTTACCATTTCCATCGGGAAATCATCCTGTCGCACCGACGCAGAATTTGTCTTTATCCGATTTCCTGTCGTATCCGATTTACTTCTATATCTGTCGTTTTTTTTGTTGTTTTTTTGTCTGTTATTTATTTTATTATTATTTTGTATTATTCTTTTTGGTTTGTATTTTCACCCCCTCGCACGCGCTCACTATCGCTACGTACCCCCTGCGACATCACTAGGACGCGTGACTGATATTGGAGCTAAGATCGGCGAGATAATGCCTGAACTCCTTGTGATGACGTTGAAGAAAAAGTGTGCTCGGACTTGCCTCTGAGACGTCGAGGAGCTCGTCGTCGATATCCTCGTGCATGGTGTCGCTCGACGGACTGTGACTCAATGGCGAATCACCGCTGCTGTGAGAATGGGAATGTGGTCGACGTATACCGGTCGACATGGAGAGATCCTCGGGCTCGGTTTGTTCCGGTATGACGTTACTGTTGCCCGAAAGATTCAACGGCATCGGCATCGTCGCGTCGATTACCGGACTTGCCATTTGACGAGTCGTCTGTTGACCGTGCTGTTGTTGCTGAGCTTGAGGTTGTTGAGGTTGCTGTTGTCTTCTGACCGGCGTCGCCGCTTTTCTAGTGTGTGCCACACTCGTCGTTTCCGCCTCGTCCATCTCGACGTCGATGTCGATGTCGATCTCGTCCTCTAGATCGTCGCTCGCCAATGACGGCGAGGGAACGTGCGAACGTGACGTTTGGGTACCACACTTGTGATGCATCAGGTGGTGCCTTCTTCGAAAACGCATCTGGCACTGATCGCACTCGAACGGTTTCTCGCCCTTGTGTATCAATAGATGAGCCTTCAATTGATTCGAATCGCTGAATTTTGCCGAGCACAGCTCGCAGGCGTACGGTCTTTCGCCCGTATGGACGCGCAAGTGCCGACGAAGATTCGCCACTTGGACGAACTGACGGTCGCAATGACTGCAATGATAAGGCTTCTCGCCCGTGTGCAATCTCATGTGTGTCTTCAAATGATGATCCCGGGTAAATCTGGAATAATAAGAAATTTACGATTGTTAAGATTGTTTAGACTCAAAAGAAAGAAAAGAAAAGAAACGACCAAAAATACATCGTTTATCTATTTTCATTTAAAATTATTATTAAATTGAAATTATCAATTTTTATAAGGGAACACCTCGATTCAAACCCAAAAGCGAGAACCTCCCACAAACTCTCGATAACGAAACGAATTATCTCACCTTTTGTGACATTCCGGACACTCGAAAGGCTTTTCCCCCGTATGCGTGCGTTCGTGATTCTGCAGGACGTGTTTATAACCGAAGGATCTCGAACAAACTCCGCACGTGAAGACCTTGTCTCTGATGTCCTTGCCGGCCTCGGGACTTATCGAGGTAGGTGGACTAGGTGGCGCGGTACCCTCGAGCACGAGGCTCTGACTCGTCTCTTGTACCTTCGCTTTCGTCGCTCGTCTCTTCGTCGCCTGTCCCTTCTTCGTTATTCTGTCAGCGCTGCTGCTCACCACGTTGTTATTATTCGTATTGTTGTTGTTGTTGTTGGCTCTTCGTGAATTTGATTTGGTACTGAGCGCGGGTGACACGGGTCCGCTCGGGTGATGCAACGGCGAGGGTGGTGACGATGTTGTGGAGGGTGCCCAGCCACCGAAGAGTGACTGATGATGACGATAAAATGGCGGACTAGCGGCCAAACTGGCGTGCAAAGAGACCGGTATTCCCGCTGCCATTAATGCCGCTGTACGACTCGCCGCTATCAGCTGCTGTGGTGTCAACATCGACAGTCCCGCTGCCGCTGCTGCTGCACCCATACTCGGAAACATCGACGTCGATGTGTTATTGTTCAATGGCGGCGACAATGGCTGCTTCTCCGTTTCCTGCTTCATCTCGTACTGCTGACTTGCGTGGAGTCCTGATAACAAAATCAATCGAAAATTATACATTTATTATCGTCGCGAAAAATCTTCATCAAATTTATCATCGATAATTTACATTCATCGTTTGGCGACGAATCTTACTCGACGGAAGGGAAAGAAACAAAATTGTGATTTTGAAAAAAAGAATAGAAATATCGAAAATCTTATGTCTCAATTTTATCATGATTGTTTGAAAAAAATAAAATAATAATATTAACATCGAGGGAATATTTAACGATGCTTTTTAGAAAATAAAAATAGTAACGTTTCGTTAAATTCTCGAAATAAAATCAAAGTAACGAGTTCGTAATTAAAGATAATGTAAAAATTGTCCATTTCGCATTCCATCGTTGGTGATATCGACGAATCGTCGCAACATATTCCTATCGGTCTTCGGAGAATAAAGTCAAGAAAAATAGGAAGAAAAAAAAATTAAAAAAAATAAAAATAAAAGGTAATCGCGAATGAGACTTCCGGCTCTGCATCGTCGATGGGCGAAGTCGTTAGTAGTTGCCTTGGATACGATCGTATAGCGCGAGATGTAAGAGAGACGCGATCTATCCTCTCGTTCTTTTATTTTTTCACTCTTACTTCGCCTCCGTCCTTTATTTTTCTTTTACTTTTTTTCTCTCGCGTGCGTCGACGATCCTTTCCTCCCCAGGAGATCACGCCAAGGATTCTATCTCCCTTCGAGATACCCCCTCACACCCACGTCGTCCTCTTTTCTTTATTTTGTCTTCTCTCTCTCTCTCTTTCTCTCTACCTCTCGCCATCTCTCTCTTTCTCGCGTTTCGCCAGTGAGTCGGAATAAAATCGTCGGCGTGTGCCGTCCTCCATTCACCCACACACGTACTTCGCTTCACGTGCGGAGGCACGTACGAATACATGTGTTTATATATCTCTATGTATGTACATCCATATATATATATATATATATTCAGGCAGTACATATAGTATAGTATACTACCGAGGCGAGGTCTCTCCAGCGTTCATTCACGTATCCCCGCGACGAGGGCGACTCGCGCGCGCAAGTCCCACGCGCGAACCACGCGCGCCTCGCGTCTTCTATCCTTCATGGGAGGGCGATGGAGGGCGGTGGCGCGGGACGCGAGACGAGGAGGAGTGAAATCTCGCGCACGAGGCAGAATGTATACAACGTACGCACGAGCGAAATGCTTCGTGAGAGCGGAAACAGCGAGACGACTTTTCGCGGCGAATTTTTTCCGACGGCCCGCGATTTATGACGTTTCTCACAATAATAATAATAGTGATATTAATAATAATAATTGTATTGACAACGAACAATAACATTGTTTTTTATTTTAACAGCTATGATAATTATTTATTGTTATTTATTTTTAATAAATCGTAGATTATAAAAGGAGTTGAAAAAATCGTGTTAGAAAAACGATATTTAATCGAGAAGAGGGATGGGAGAAAATTCTCGTAAGTTTTGGTCGTGAGGTCGAAAATTCGAGTTAACGAAAGAATTGTATGCTATGCGGGTAGGAGTACGGAAGTGCGAGGGCTCGAAAAAGGAACTTTTCACGACTAGCGCGACACTCGAAATAAAAAAAAACTTCTATCGACTCTCATTCACCGTCGCAAATATTTTCGATAAGACAATATTCATCTCGATTTCAGGGTCGAGTGAATTTTTTTAAAATTGACTCGAGAACTCGTTTTCATTTCAGTCGCTCACGTAGCTCGTCGATACTCGTGTTTATATTTTTGTTTCTCGCTCGTGGCGAGACATTGGGGAGAATTTCTAGTTTTGCGAATCGTCGTATATCTCGCGCACCGGGTGAAAGAGAAAAGAATCGAGAGCGGCCATACTTGGCCGACACGTACTAATTAATGGGCCGGTTAGAGGGATGGAAGAAGAGAAGGGTAGTAGGTAGGGGGAGGGGGTTGAATGTAACGAGCCCCGTTGAATCAATAAGGGTGCGTTTGGGGTGGAACAACCCCCGGTAACGTCGGCTCACTCGCTTTTACTCTCTCTCTCTCTCTCTCTCTCTCTCGTCTACGTAACTCCCTTCGTCTCAATCCTCTGCCACCCTTCCTTATAACTTTTCTCTTCTTCTTTTTTTTCGCTCTCTTCCCCGTCTTCTTCTTTTTCTTCGTCGTCTTCTTCTTCTTCTTACTACTACTAGTACTACTACTACTACTACGTTCTTTCCATGGGACTACACCCTTCTTCTCGACCCTCGAGGCAAGGATTTTTTGGAGCAACGGAAAATGAGAGCGACCGTGTACGAGAGACTGTGTGTTATGTGTGTGTGTGTGAGAGAGAGAGAGAGAGAGAAAGACAGAGAAAGCTTTGCGGGTATCCCAGCAACACGCACGCAGAAACGCCCTCGCTTGCATCCCTTCCCTTAATTGGTCACAAGAAACCCCCGATATTTCACTGTCACGAGAGAGGAGAATCTTTCTCCTCTTTCCTCGGGAATATATATCCAGTGTTTTCTCGATCTTACTCTCGTATTTTCTTTCTCGTACCGATCGATTTCGTCGGTTCGCTCGGAAAATGAAAGGAAAATAAGAAAATAAAAATATAAAAGTGGACGATCGGTTCGATGAAAGTAACAAAAAAAGATGAGAATATTTTCGAGAAACTTGTAAAACGAGAATAATATGTCAGGCTGGCGGTAAGATTCTTTACGAAACGATGGAAAATATATATTCGGCTGGCCAACAAATAATTGCGTTTCTTTTTTCTCTCGTACGTCGGTATAAACGTTTCGTGTATACGAAACGCGGTTACTTTTTGACCAGCCTGTATATATATTCGAAGAATTCCGATTAGTCGATCGTTACACGATTGTATCTTTCACTGATGAGACAAATCCATTATTATATCGTTATCTGTGACTCCCGAATGTCTCCCTGTCAACGTGTCAGATACGTTTACTCGATGTCACAACAATGTATTCGTTTATATTTAATAGTGGAAACATGTGACTCGTGTCGATACATCGTAGATCTCTTTTTGGATAATTTGGTATAAATCCGAAGGAAAGGCATTCGGGAGTTACGAAACAATCGTAGTGATATCGTAGTGATAATATTTATTAAATGTTAATTCGTAATACAAAAAGAAATCACTCGTTAATCGTTCACACCGAACGTTCGTCTTTCAATCAATCTCGAATACCGTTCACACGGAACATTCTATACGTCGCGATCGTTATTCTTCGATGCCGTCTTGCAATCGACTGATTATAGCCAAACGGATTTGCGTATCCCCACTTCGTCGACCGCTTGGACAAAGGCTCTATAACGGCTTCTCGCGACATCGCGCGCGTATCGTCCTGATATGACGCTGTATATACGCAAAAATGTAAACACAATCACTCGAAAATGCTCGACCCCTACAATATATATATATATATATATATATATAGATATATGTATACATTGTAGTGGATGATTCGATCTCGCGATTTCTTCGTGACAAAGTGGATATTACGATAGTCTCGTTGAGCTTTGATTTTGTAAACAATCATTTACAAAACTTTCATTTTCGATAAATACGAAATTATGCGAACGTCGATCATTTTTACGTCGACTGCGAACCTCTGTCCTATCAGTTTCAATCGGCTCGATCTTGAATTGGGCAAGTTATCGTTTCGTTTCTTATCGTTTCAAATTGTACGATATGTTTCAGTCTAATGATGGGAATTACATCATCGAGATGTTTCAACTTCGATCGAATCGATCATTCGATCAACAATTTACAATTACAAAGAGAATGATTTACAAAAATGTAATATCGTAACGTTTCGTTGCTCGTATAACTTTGTAATATTTTTACATCGTTTCGACGAGAAATCGACCTTGAACACGGTTTTCCCTCGACGCTTCAAAAATTTTCTACATTTTTTTTGCATCGCTCTCCAAAATTTCGAAGCCTTTAGCAAGGGTTACAACTCGGTCGGTTCTAGATTGCGGTAGACCAAAAAAAAGCCAGGCTCTGCCGCAGAAATCCGGAAGTCTCCGCGGTTTGCCGACGGGAAAGTTGCGACCGCAGAGAAAAAAAAGACGTTGAAAGAAAAAAAAAAAACGAACCGAAATCTTTGAAAATTTGTAAAGTGAAATCGTGCCGAAAAGTCTCGTGACGCTTTTATCCAAGATTTTTCATAATAAAACAAAAACAAACGAACAAACAAATCATACATACAAAAACGTAAATAAAGAATTTCGCGGTAACGAAACTCACCTGCGTTGATCTGGGCTTCCTGAAGATAAGAAAGTGCCATTCTACGATCCGTGTTGACGTTTTACACTTTGACACTCCATCCACAGATCGTAGAGGTCACGTCGTGATCACGTTTCGATCCGATCGATCGAAATCCTCGATATATCTCCCGTTTCTTATCTCTCCTTTTAATCTCCCTATATATACATATCTTTTATATATTCTCTCTTTTTCTTCTTCTTTTTATTCACTTTGTTTAACACCTCACACAATAAAATCCGCGACGAGTCACGTCGATCGAATATTGCTTCGCGATCGACGATAGAAGAAAAACCGCGCGAAAATTTCTCTCCCGACGATATCCTCCTTCTCAACGATCGACGTACAATAACAAAATCGTCGTATTCACACGCACGTCGATGCACGATTACGTTCGCGTTTCAATTTTTCATTTCATCGAAGTCTCCGTAAACATTGTGACGGGCTTCTTCGAGGGAGGGGGGAACAATTAACCGATTAATATTTTCTCCTCTCAGTGTCTTTCGTCACGTTCTCAGGAACTTTGCGTTTTTTTTCTCTTTCTTTCTTGAAATTATTATTTCTTTTTCAAAAATGTATTATTTCTTTCAATGAAATATATATATATATATATATTACGTATAATTATTCGTTAAATCGTAATACGTTGTACGATATATATACGTAAATATATGCCGAACTATGACGAGTGAAAAAAGAATGTTCTAGGAAACGAATGAATCGAACGTAAAAAGATTCGAGCGCGTCGTCGAGTACGTTGTTCGCCACGGAAACAAAAAAATGAAAACACGCTTGTCGAAAAAACGGACGAGAACGCAACGACGGTCGGCAAACTACTACGATACGATGTGTTGCTCCGGGCTGACCTAACCCAATACTAACTGACAGCGGAGTCGCGCTCGTGTAGTCAAACATCCCCCACCCTTGTTCACTATTTTACCCCCACCCTCTCTCGCATCTCTTTCGTCCTATCCCCCCCACCCCCCTTGCCGATCTCCCTCTATCGGCCACCCTCTCCGTCCTTCTCGCTCCCTCCGTCTATTCGGCAGTGTAACGCGAAGCCCTGAACCGCCGGTGGTCATCCCTTCCACTCGGGGCGTTCAACCCTCGCCTCCACGCTTTCGTTTCTCTCTCTCTCTCTCTCTTTCTCTCTTACTCTCTTTGCTTTTCTGAATCCGTCTCGCTCGGTCTCGCGTACTCGAGGAAGAACCGACTAGCTGTGCAGCCCCATTGCTGCGCGCGTCTCTCGGCGCCGCTCGCGCGGGCTCGCCGTGTGCGTTTCGGTTCTTCCAGAGCACACCGAGAAAACCACGCGCAACCGGCACGTTGAGAGAGAGAGAGAGAGAGAGAGAGAGAGTTAGGGATCGCAAGCGCGCAGAGGAAGAGCGAAGGGGATGAAAGGAATTATGTGCGAAAGAGAGAGTGAGAGAGAAAGACCGCAGCACGACGAGAAAATGAGAAAGGGTGGGGGTCAACCTGCGACCGTGATCTCCGAGGGTGGGGGGAACGAGAACGAGAAAGAGAGAGAGAGAGAGAGAGAGAGAGAAAACGGTGCTATACTTTTACGACCCCTTGGGAGAAGATGCACGAAAGACGATGAGGAAAAAAATCGAGGGTGGGCGAAAAGTAAAACCTGCTACAATTTCGCGTAGTGTAATTCGCGATTTATTTCTTTTTGCTCTTAAAAACAAAAGATGACGAATTATTTATCAATTCTGACAATTTATCGAAAAATACAACATGGAGAAATTTCGGCATGGAAATCGAAGAAAAACTTTTCGTATGCAAATATTGCGTTTATTCCATCGATCGCGTTTATCCATCGTTTTCCCCCGAACTTCGCCATCGTTGAATATTCGATCGTAGAGAAAACAAAATAATAATAACAAATAAACAAAAAATCACCAACTCGGTTCGATGCTCTCGCGTGTAATGACATGTTATTTTATTGTGACGTGGACGTGGATGATTCGCGATCGCAAAAAAAAAGTTCGGCAACAAAAATACGTATCGGAAAAACTCGCGGGACACATCGAAGTACTCCTCGCATTATGATGGATAGTCGTATTTTTTTTTTTTTCATGAATAACGAAAATGATGGAATCGAGAGAGACAAAAAATAAAATAAATATACGCGAAACAAATGTATAACTATGAAAATAACTTTTTTATCAATAATCCGTAACGTATTGAATTCCAAACAGAAAAATGCCAATAATATTAATAATAATAATAATAATAATAATAATAATAATAATAATAGGACGAGGCTCTCAAGACTTTTCGAGTGGTCTCCTACATTTTTGTTTTCGGCATTGCGGCACCTTACAAAACAAACAAAAAAGAAAAAAAAAACGTTTTACCGCCTCCGGCGAAGCTCTTCAGACTTTTACCCCCTCCTCCCACCTTTCGTCCGTCCCGTTGGGTAAAAATTCATGCAGGACTTCCACGAGACACGCGGAGGGAGACAGAGAGAACGATTAGACCGAAAAAAAAGATCGGCGACGCTGACGTTGGCACACAAAGCGCGCAGCGCGAAACAGAACACCCACTGTTCGAGAGGGATGAAAATGTATATGATATATGTATAGCTATATATATCTATATACATCGCGTCGGATTTTTTTTCTCTGTGGGCTACCGCCGCACTCGCCGACGGGTACGAGCGAACTTACACGCCCTTCTTTCGCCAATGTGCGGCTTGTATGTAGCTCTAAATTGAATCCACTTTGATCAGAATTAAATGTGTTCTCAGGTCCAACGTTGGCTATGTTGACTTTCACCGTCTCTATAAATTCCTTAGCTCTGTTTTGAAGTGTATCAGCGTTTAATAATTGTTGTTTTGTTATATATTTAGTAATTTTCTTTGACACAATTGTATTTTCTTCTTTTAATCCTTTAAGCCAAGTATCGGATGCTTTGAAATCTACATCCGGCATTTTTACAATATCTAGCGCACGTAAGGCCCAATCGTCGAAGATCCATATCATGGACGAGCAGTTTTTCGTTTAAAGCGTGTTTAAAATTGTTCAACGTGTAGTTAGCTATTTTTGTTAACTTTTCTTTGTACGTGCAATCTTTATTTAAACTATGGACCCACCGGCGTAACCGCGTCGCTGATGACACCTTTCTGAAGATCATATGATATTTTTCTATTCCCGTCTGTCCCGGATCTCCAGTAATCTACAGCTCTTTTCCTGTATTCGTCAATTTAATTCTTCTATACATCTTGGGTATATACATTTTCATCAACTTTGGGATCTAGGTATCATTGTTCGGGCCAATCTCCTCCACTGTCATCTTCTAATATCGCTGCTTCATGGACTTTATTTGACGAAAGAAAAACCAAACCAGTTTCCAATTCCAGTTTCGTAGATTGATGCATCGCTTCTATGATCATGTTTTCCAAATCCTTACTGAACTGTTTTTCCCGTTCGGTGATTGAAGTTCGAGGCAAATTCATAACACTTGTCGGAATGGATAAAAGTTGAATAATATTCACCGGCTTAATGTATATTTTTTCTCGTATTTGCAACTGAAAGTGTACGGCCGGCTTCTCCGTCAAACTGAAGCAACAACGATCGTTGCTGAATTTATATGACTTGATATTCAATGTATCAGCACACAAGAAAGACACAACTACGACACGCTATTATTAGACCTGCTATTAACCCTTTAGCTACGGGCGATTTGTCCACCGCGGCACTCGCGCCGAACGAGCCGCGACGCCAAAAGTGTGCACGGTGCCAAAGAAAGAGCATCAGTGGCCGCGTTTATGCCTCGCTGCAACACGAGTGGCTTTGACGGTGTTTATTGTAAAAAAAAACTTGTTTCTTGGGATTTTGGATTTCGTTTAGAAGTTTTGGTCACGTACTTTCGTTTCCCTTTTTTGTGATTGAATTTAATGAATGTGAAATGGCGTTAGAAAGATTTTCCTGAAAGTACACGATTATATATTATTTGTTCCTGTATGCTTGTATCATTGTAATTCGTATAATCCATTAAAAATGTACTGTTAAAACGGTTTTTTTAAGTTTTCCGATCATAATGTAATTTTCGAAGACAGTACCTACGTGCCGAGAAGAGTTTTTTGGAAAAATACCATTGTAATCCAGTTGCTTTCAGAGCACGAAATTAGCCCATAATAGTAAAATCCTTACATATTTCTGTGCCAATATTAGCGAAAAATTAAAGAGTGATTTACACCAGTTATTCACGAATTATTGCAATAAACAATACGCAATTTGTTGTTGTATTCATCATTATTATCATGAACATTTAGTAGTCAACGAATACAACATCTTTTCCCTTTAAACCTTTTTCTTATCTCCGAGCGTTCACGGAAGAACACAATTTTTGAGTTGACCTCTTAAAAGTGACGTTTCGCCAAAACGAGAAAATTTATATCGATTATTTCGACTCATTATACTTCCATTTTAGCCCATTTTTATTTCTACAAATTTTCGCCCATGCCGTACGGTAAGAACTTTAAACGTTCATTCATCTGATCATACGATGAAATTGACTAAAAAATCGAAGGGCAGTTTCAACCCCTTAATTATGAGATATCGGAAAAATAAAAAAACCCGTCAACTTTATTTTCTCATCCTCTATCTGTATGCAAATTTGCACCCCAATCGGTTAAAAAATCTCGAACATACGTATGAAAAAATTATAAATTTGCTATAAACAATATGTAATTTATTGTTATCCGCACCATTCTCATATCCAGTGTATAGTACGCGAAAAAATAAACGTTATTGCAATTGGAAATTTGTTCATATCTCGTACCGTTCAAACGTTATCGACGAAGAACGAAAAACACCCAGATTTTCAAGGGTGCCTTTCACCCTTTAAACATTAGACTCGGCACGTATAAAAAAATACGTGTCGCCTATTTTTGTCCATTCTACAATCATACCAAATTTCATCGAAATCGGAGGGGTCGCCCTCGAGACCTTTCCTTGTTAGGAATGCAAAATTGCGTCTACTAAAAATATACATAAATAAACTTTAAACATAAAATTTGAGCTCAACGAACGCGACAATTCTCTTTTTTTCGAAACAAAACTATTACAAAAATTAGCAAATTATTGCGAAAAGTGTAATATTTTTTTTATCAGAATCATCGGTCGACGAACTGACCACTTATCGTGTGCCATTCACCGTACTCTCTGCCGATTACTGCACCCCTATTGTCACTACCCCAGGGAGACGCGAGAAGATTGCGTGCTTTTTTTGGGCCTGAATTCAGAAAATCCGGCCAGCATCGCGCCCGAACGAGCCCATCGCTGCATCGCGCACGGGAGTTCTTCTCTCACGGGCGCTTTTTTTTAGCTCCGCTCGTGGGTCCCACCTGCCATCGCGGGGCGTGCGCCGCGCGTGCCTTGAGAAACGAACGATAAAAAAAAATTTGTTCGCTCCCTTCGCGCTACCCCCCACCCCCTGATTCCAGGGTCGGGTCCCGTCGAGAACAGATACGCACACTTTTTAGCATCGGATGAGTATGCCCATTCTATAACCCGTGTGCAAGATACACACACACACACACACACACACAATCTCACAGTTTCCATATATTTCTATACACGTATATATTTACTTGTGTACCATTCCTGCAGTCTAGATAGACCGCATGTGTGTGGATAGAAGCGCCGCTCGCATGCCAGAGGCTCGCCTTCGTGCTCTCGCGCACGAATGAATGAAAAAAAAAGCACTTTTGGGTCTCTCTTTATATACCTATATCTCTTTCTCATATACTTCGTGGCGTATTATAGCGGCAGCTATCTCGTACACTCCACCCTGACGACCGCCTGTCGTCGCCGCAAACGGAACTCGAGAGAGACGGGAATGTTCATCTGTGTGTGTGTGCGTGTGAGTGAGTGTATGTGAGTTCTAGAGGGAGAAAGAGAGAGAATGAGATATATAGATATACTTATATGCGTGCGTATGGGTGTGTAGAAAAGTCAGCGGGATTCTTCGAGGGCCGCAAACTGCACGACGTGTAGGACCTCGCCCCAGGAATCAAGAGCACGAGATCTCGAGTGGCGAAAACATAAGCGGGAGAGAATTTGGAGAGAGGGATTTCGATATGTTTCGTTTATACGAAAAGATCGATTCTTTTTTTTATGTGTGGGAAGAGTACGAAATTCCTTGATAAATACAGTTATATATATTTATATTTGAAAAGTTTAAAACATTGGATTATCTAGAATGCGTTAAAAATTCAACGGTGTAAAATTCGTTAGAAAAAAACAAAGATGAAAATTTAATTAAAATGGAAGACGAGAAAGTTTTCCTCCACTCATTGACAATGAGTAGATTATTGAGAATGATTACGACACTTAACCCTTGGGCGTTGTTACGGACGCAAAAGCGTGAATTTCCTACCTGACCGGTAGGCCCATTGTCGCTTCGGGCTTTTGGTTGGTCTTTAACCCTTTGGCAAGGTGTATACCTGTGCTCGACAGACTGAAAAAGGGGTGAACGAGAGAGAGAGGAGAGAAGGGACAAAGATATTTTGAAACAACGAATGGAGAAACATGTTGTTTTTCGACAAATTAAAAAAATTAATTAAAAAATTGGAAAAATAATGTCAACGAAATTCGGAAAAAGGGAAATGGTGCGATAGATATCTACGTGAAAACAAATGTCTGTAAAGCGGACGACAGTGACATCGGTTTTCTCCGATTCTCGTTTCTGTCATGACTCAAAAAATTAAATTTATACATTCACGTCAAATAAAGTTGATCCAATTTGCATCGATTGTAGGGTCATTCGATGTTTTATTTTTATATTGGCCGTCTTGTTCTCACCCCCCTCAAAAAGTCAAAATGCAAAACGTCCGCTGCAATATATACATTATGAAAAAATAAATCGCAAAATATTTCGTCCTGTTGCAATAAAACAGAGAACGAACTCGACGATTCTTTTGAGACCGAGTTAGGAAAGCAGTTAAAATAATTTCGTGTCTCGTGTTCGTAAATGGAAACTATGACAATCGGGCAGAAGTAGAAAGAGAGAGAGAGAGAAAGGCCTTTTATCGTAAAAGGGAGAGAGGGAGGTTTCTAAAAGTCGCTCGAGCGTTATTATTTTTATTTTTCCTCCATATATATAACTTACCCTCACCCCCGTTCCATGTATATATATATATAGAACAACGTTGAGGGTAAGTTTTCATCTGTCTTTAAGGTCCCGAAGTATATACGAAAGAACGGTAAACGGTCCTTAAAAATTTTTGCTCCAAAATAGTATAACTGCTGGCTGTAAAACGGCCGGTATACGACACACCGTATCGTCTTGGGGGTGCATGTCGTGGGGTATATACGCGCGTTTCGAGGGTGCAGGGCCTTACCGCTCGCGGTATGAACTGCTTTTCGGGTTTTCTTGCACGAAGGAGAGAAAAAGGCAGAGAAAGAGAGAGAGCGAGAGAGAGAGAGAGAGAGATTGTTCAGCAACTCTCTCGTCTCTTTCGAACTACAAGGACATCGACCAGAACGAAATGTTTTACGCGCATTTCTACGTGTGTCCTCGCTTCATTATGTATATAGAGTACGTAAGGGTAGTTTTGGAAAATTGAGAACCAACCGCGACGGTGAGAGCGAGGAGAGAGGGAGGTAAAGGTGCTAGGCCGTCGTAATTAAATTTCTGAAATTGCTCCAGTTTTGCTCGAAGGTAAATCGTAAAGGGCCGAGCGCGTTACGACTCACCGTCTTGTATAACGTAGCGACGGGTCTGACCACCTCGTCCCTCGTTTTCTCCAACTCACCTTTTCTCCTCTTCCTTCTCGAGTTTTATATTTTTATTGCGCAAATAATCAGGTACGTCTAATACAGAAGGTTATATCTGTATGTATGTATGTGTGAACGAACGAGAAACCCGAGAGCGAACAATATTCGCGCGAGGACGTTCGGTTCGTTCGTTTCACGAGGATAAAATATTGGACCGGAAAAGCGAACTGGGCCGTAGGGAAGAGTAAAAATGTTGAGTTCGGTCCTTTGACTTCGTTCTATTCGAGGGTAAACTGTGATAAAGCTAACAGAGGACTTTTTTAAAGACAGTAAAAATGAAATGATTTTTTATTTATATCGTCTTCATTGTTAATTAACGAAAAATTAATTAATTCAACGATTGAGTAATTTTTTGTTTACTTCTTCATTTTTTCTGGTTTTAGTGCTCCAGGAAAAATTAAAGTATCGATATCGGCCGACCGATATCGATCGATCAAAAATTGTCACCCTTGCCGCAGGTTGAACACAATAAGAAAAAAAGAATTTTTCTACACTTTGTCGCAACACGTAGACTCGGCGCAACGTACTCGCCGCCGTTGTATATTTGGTTTGCTTTGCTCTCTGCCACTATCGATAATCGTTTTCACGTTTATGTTACGTGACGTATCGAAAGAAAAAAGAAATGTATATATACCGATCGTAAAACTTGCCAGCGGCTTGTTTAGGGGAGGTCTTTAATAATCCAACGATAAAAAAACGGCCCGCTCGCAGGTTTTGTTTGCTCAATGCTTTATAGTTTTAAGAGGATTTCGCGCATGAACCCTCGCATCTCGCTAGCCAGGACTAGGTAATCACAAAATATCATATATATATAGACGAGGTATATTATGTTATAATGTCGCACGATAATCAAATAACAAATACCGAAACGATTTATTGTCCCGTTCGAAGCATAACCGAACGAAAGTTCGATAATCCAATAAATCAATATAGGTTTCTCGAAATAAAAACATTTCTTCGTAACAGCGAATCATAGGTGAAATTATTTTCATGAAAATCTAGAAATTACAAAAAAAAAATTGTTATATTTTTTTCCACCGATTTCCCAATTTGCGGAATTAATAAAATCGCCAAATTTCAAGCTATTTGGCTTCCGTTTAACCGATTTAGGCTTGCTTGTAACGTTTTCAAAACGCGAGTAGCAGACTTGGAAAATGCCGTTGGATTCATAGGGATGGCTCAAATGCGGTAGATGTGAAAGGAGTTCGAAAAATGCCGAAAAAAATGAGAAGGGACAAATTTGCAAAAATCGATGATGCGAGTTTAAAAATCTGTGAAAAATCGTTAAAAAATCGTAGTTTGATGATCCTCACGGCATTTTGAAGCTTGACAAGTTGAAAAAAGAATGAGTCTAGAGTCGATTTGCCGAGCCATTTAAAAAAAAACTTACAGGCATTACAGTGATAATTTTCTTTTTGAGAATGTGTGAAAAAATCAAATTTAATTTTTTATATTTTCTCCAGCGTGTATGTGATTTTCGAAATCGTAAAAAAACACGAAATTTCAATTTGCCACAATTCGGCTTCGTTTAGGTCCGATTTAGGTTTAATCGTAGTATTTTGAAAGTGCCAGACGTTTGATTCAACGTCGATGACACGTCAATCAGCCCGATTAATTTCCTACCTTGGGCTAGTCACCGAAATTTTTGTTTTTTTATTGATATTTTCCATGATTTTCGAAAAGTTTGTTGACTCTTTCGTTCATCCGAGTTTCGATCGTCAACTCACTAATCGAACAAATATCAGAATTCTTAGAAAATTGACGTATTAACACGCTCGTCCATATTTTCCAGGAGTCTCGAGACACTTTCATCGCCGGGGGGCAGTCATGAGTTCAAAAAAGTCAAACAAAGATACGAGCATGCGAACAAAGTCGGATGCGTTATTATTAACTCAGCGGACGCATCGTGGAATTTTCCAAAAATATACATTATAAGTTGTGTCCCCTTTTCTCTCTCCCCGCAGGGGGTTAGTATGGAAAGGAGCGACGCACGAAAACGCGCTCTCCTCGATAATCTCGATAATCCGAGTAGCCGTGCAAAGGTGGCGTACGCGTCGATCTCGCGTCGCTTATAGACGAGAGAAGAAACGCTTCTCTCCTGCACGACGTTGAGAGAGCAGCCCGGAGCGTTTGTCTTGTAGAAGACGATATTCTTGTTTTTATTTTTCGAGATCCTTGACGCGTTTGTCTTACGACACCCACGCGTTCCATAGTCTTATATTTACATGCAGACATACTCATGGGGCTCATGGGGCTCTGATAATGCAATTAGTACAGTTATTGGCCACACGAAAGACTTGGCAGCCTTTGTAAATAGTCGTCGATAAGAAAAGATGCAGAAACAATATCCCCGACAAGTTTAAATTTCAGGACCCACGTTTTTGTCGTTCGTGTTCCCCTACTCCGTCAAGTTTCTTTAATTCAGATCGGATCTCGATCGAATACAGAAAACTTTTCGATATATATTACGAAGAATTTATTTTTTTTGTGATAAAGGACGAATTAATTCGTGATAAGTTAACGCGTTGGAAGTTCGACTGTAGACCGATATAGCTATTTTTTCGTCTGTTTCGGAGGCCAATCACTGTATTGTTTAACATCCCTGATGGTGTACACCGGTATATTATTTCCCCGACGACCGCCCACGCGACACAAACAACCCCTCGCCTACGTTTTCCATCCCCTCGTCACTTCTCGTGTCTCTCCCCGCGGATTAATTTTCACCCTCGAGTGTATTTCGTTCCAGTGGAAAAAACTCTCGTTCCTAGGGAGGAGAGCGTATCTTTCATGCTTGTAGTCGTGTATATACATGTGTGTGTGTGTGTTTGTAATTCTCATCATCGAGTTTCTCTCAGTACTTGTCCAACTTTCTCGGGGTTTCCTCGAACTCGATTTGAAAAATACTTTCCTAAGCTACACTCGAAGAATTTACAATTCACGAAAAAAACAAAATGTATTATTTGAGAATAAAATATGTTTTTTTTTACTCTTTTTTCATAAAAAAGGTAATACAAACGTTTGGAAAAAAAAAATACGTTCAAAGATATTTTTGATGATACGCGGTTTATATCAAGCTGGAGACATTTCCCACAGGAAAGATCGTTTGCCGTACGATTGTTCGTGAGCCGGAAACACTCGACGCAAGTTTAACGGAATTTTGGAGACGCGATGGTCATCTAGAAAAAAAAGAAGAGAGAGGGAGAACAAGATGAGAGACGAAACGGCCGGACAATCTTCCCTTCGATCTGACCAATCGACCACTCTCCGAGACCGCTCTGGATTAAATCGATATATCTCGATTCTCGAATTTGACACAAAACATCTCAAACCGTCGTCCCATCGACTTTCCCTTCATTTGCCTTTTTTCCCCCCGATGTTTTTTCGTGCACTCGACGTTTTTTTCGATCGAATTCTCCAGATCGATGTTGCGACTCGACGGTACACGTTGACGATTTATTCGCGATTATATCACTGCGTACTTGTATTAATTTTTTTCAATAATTTTTTTCGCCCGAGAGTAGAATTCAAATGACCCTCGGTTCTGCCTCCGTGCGCACGCGTCACGAAACAGCGAAAAAGTATAATTGAAAAACTTATACTCGATGAGATTTTTGTATCGCTCCCTCGCTCTTGTTCTGTTTTTTTTTTTCATTCACTTTTTTTTATAGACTCGAAAACGAGCGTGGCACGCTTGATTGGCAGATGGCCGTTTGGCTAAAGTTCGTTATACCGGCTATATCGACATTTTATTCGGACTATCGGATCTAGGAAAGATTTTTGCTAGTCGCCGGTGTAGAACGTGAAGAGAACAGTTTTGTGCAACGGTTGCGTTGGATCGTATCGAGGGACGAGGAACTGGCAGAAAAAAAAAATAAAAATCTTGACAATCGCCAAGAAGTTTTTTAACGGTCGAGTTCAATGAAGTTTCTTCTCGATCGTTAGAATTTTATTCGTCAAATTGAATTGGAATAGAAAAAGATGACGAGAGAGAGAGAGAGAGAGAGAGAGAAGGAAAATAAAGAGACGTGAAAACAAGTTCGGCGACAGAAAATCCACAGACCAAACGAGAATCGAGAGGAGGACGCTGTTTTCTTCTACAATATCTCTACGGTTCGTTTCATTCTCTCGAGGGTTCGTCGGGCGTGTGTAATTATTAGATATTTACTCGAACCGTGACAAAACGAGATAACGAGGCGCTCTCGCGCGCACGAACCGTCCTCCTCGCTGTTATTTGCTTCGATTCTTCCAGTGATAACGATTATCGTTCCGCCCGTCAATATTGTTGATAGCGATAATTATCTCACCAATTATCCTTCACGATATTTTTAGAGCTAAATATATCTTTGCTATTTAGGATTTTGAGTGGTCCAAAAAAATCAGTAAAATTGTCATTTTCCCATAAATATTTAATTATTTATAACAAGTTTTAACGAAATACAACTCGTCAATTGTCCACCGTCTTATTTTGAATGGGTTGAAAGAAATAGACCGAGAGCTAAATATTTCAAATTACGTTTTGTTTTTTCTCATTAATATTTCGAAGACAGAATTTCCTTTATGGAGGTGCGAAGAACTGGAATTTTAGTATATTTTTTCATCGCGTTGTGCACATGTCTCGAATCTGCATCGTGGTTCACAATATATCATGTCTTGGGTATATCTACCGAATTGCCTAGTCTAATAACACAGTTCTTCTCGTGCCGTTGGTAGGATATAGAGTGCTAGCTAGTCAAGGGTCTCGAGACGTTATCTCTCTCTCTCTCTCTCTCTCTCTTTCTCGCTCGCTTATATTCCGCATTAATTCGTTGGGTTCATAGCAGTGGCGAACATGTGGCGTGCGAATAGACCGAAGAGCGAGGACGACGAGAGAAGATAGATGCGCGCCGACGAAACACCAGCTGGTCTAGGAGAAAGGACGTCCACTTCTCTACTTTATTCATCCCTGTTTTTTTCCCTCTCCCTCTCTCTCACTCTCTCTCTCTCTCTTCCTCCCTCTTCCTATTCCTATTCGCATAGCTGACCCTGAGCTTCCTACTGGTGTGGCCTCGTTTCTCTCGATTATCCTATTTCTATATACATATAGCAAGGAGTCCTAGAATTTCGCAATTAGAAGGAACGAGTTTGCGAGAATATCCCCCTCGAGCACTCGCATCACTCACTCTCTCTCTCTCTCTCTATCTCTGTCGCTGTTGTGTTCTCATCCCCCGAAGTCTTTTTGCAAATTCGTCGAATGCGTCTCTGCCACGTGAAAAGAATGAAAATAAATATAAAAAACGATCGCAGCTCCACGTGACTTTCGTCGTCACGCGAACAATTTAAAACAAATTCTTACCAATCGTCGAAAATTTTCCAAATATCATATTACACATTTGAAATTAAATATGGAAAAATATTCCGTATAAAATGCAATACTCATTAAAATACTTTTTCTTTTTTCATAACATTGAAGATATTTTGTTTTTTTTGTCCTTCAGTGGTTAATTTTAGTCTCTGACGCCGAAAATATCTTTATTTTTTGTCCCTCGAGAAGCCTCGAACGCTTCATTCATGCTCGAGTGGGCAAGGAAAAAATGCTTCGAGTTTGAATATCCGATATAGAGCTGTCGCGTCTTCGGGGCTCGAAGGATCGGGAGGAATGGGAACGAGGAAGAAAAAACGAAAACGAGTACGCGGATATAAGCGATCGATTAATTTTTTTTCCGCGCGGGGGTGGTTTCGGCAGGACACGCGCGTTCATTCAAGCAGCGAGGCCGAGCGTGCCATAGAGAGACGCGAAGATTTTTAGGTATTACTCCTCTCTGTTGAACAAGCGCTTTTCGTGGCTCGAACGTCTTTCCAGTGGCGAGTTTACGTAACGCCGAAGCCTCAACAACGCTGTCTTCGCTATAAGCGGATGAAGAAAATCCCTTCGATCTTTTTTTACACTCTACCCTGGGCTAGCGTCTACCAGACTGGCGGATACTCCGACTCCCCTTGCCCGCCATTTTTTTGGTTACCCTCGTACAAAGATTTCATCTCCGGCGTGGGATAAACGTGTACATGTATACTAAAAATATATAAACATGTGCGATACATCGGAACGATTACCTGTTTATCGAAACATTTTATAAATAGAAAGATTTTCAAGACACGCTTCAATGTTACATTCTTTTTTTCTCATTTATTGCAAGATAAACGTTGAATTATTCGTTCTTTTTTTAATCGAATCGAAAATTTCATTTAGGAACACTATTTATTTATTTGATCTCGATCGATTTTATTGAAGAAGGATATAATTTGGTCGATCGAAAAGAAAATTTCGATGCAAATTGATTTTCTCGAAAAGGGAAATGTCGATGGAGAAAGTTGAGAGGGAAGGAAATGGCAAGAAGCTAATCAAGCTCGAACTCCAGAGAGGTTAACAGTTATACATATGTGCTGGGTATCATACATGAACGAGTATATATAAAGCCGGGCGCAACAGTTGACCAACAGACGCACCTGGTCGGTCAAGAGCGAGGAGGAGAGCGAGGAGAAGAGAGAGAGAGAGAGAGAAAAATCTTTCAATCTAGAACGAATTTCTCAACGAACCAAGTTCGCACAAAACCGACCGGGACCGATATTTGAGGGTTGCAAGAAGGGAGTCGGGGGGTCGCTGTACATCGTAAAGTACAACCGTCCATATTTTCCGACTTCCGAAAACGAAGGAAAACGCACAAGAAATTTTTTCTCCTGTTGTCATAAACCACGATTTTGATGTTTATCAATCTCTTTTATGGCATAAACAAATGTTACGTTCTATTTGATTTCCTTGATCGATTCGTTATCCAATATATCGCGAATCGGATTTTCGAAATACGACGTACGGACGTAAAAACGAAAACGGACGGCGTCAAACCGATTGTAAATACGTCTTGGAAGACCGATGATACAAAATCCGACTGCCTCGTCTCCAAATTCTGGCATACCGGTCAAAGGCCACGGAGACGGAAGAGTAACCGATGCGTCACTGTCCGATTAAATTCTTTGTCCACTGGTCAGCCTCGTACGATCCGACTCGTCACTGTATTTACTAAATTTACTTAGAAAGGATAACGATTTTTGAAATTCTCGCCTCAAAAAGCTCTTATTTTCTCTATTATTCGATAGATCAATTTATTTTCCGTCTATTTTGTTTCTCTTTCTCCATGTTCAATTGTGTCTTTTTAATCCATATTTTTCAAGATATTTTCATTTATCAGTCGAAAAGGATAGAACGTTTGCGAGTGAGAAGGAAAAAGAGAGAGAGAGAGAGAGAGAGAGAGAAAGAGGAAACGGCGTACCCAACGTAACAAGGGCCTAACAGAGCTGTCAATCCGTCGATAAATTGAATGGCGGACCTAAAACCACCCCAGTTTAGCTCTCCACCGCCCCTCACTCACCCCCCACCACTCTTTTCGTTCCAAGCGACATATATATAGGTTCGACTCACGTTTATACACGCACGTGCAAATCCATCGACGTTTCGGCGTGTGTGAACGAAGAAAACTGGGCTCGCTGCTAGCCTCAACCCCCCCCCCCCCGCTTTTCCCTCGCTATTCCGATGTATAATACCCATAGCTCTCGGTTCAACTCACTCATTTTTTTCTTTCGCTCGTACAATCTTACCTCGATTTTTTTTCTTTCGTTCGGAAAAGTGGAAAGAAAAAAAAATGTATATACTCGAGCGTCTCTGCAACTGACGTATGATTCCGCGCGATATCTCCGTCCCTCTCTTCTTGTTCGGTGACCCTCTGGCACGTCCGCCAGCTCATCCGGAGAGTCGCACGAGCGGTTATATAGTGACCGTATATATAAATGTTATATCGCGGTCCACCCTGTGCCCTCGTCTTCGCCACGAACGCCTTGGAGTTTATTTATTTCTCGCTTATATCGAAGGTCGAATCAATTTTTTCTCTTTTACGTGGTCCCTTTTATAGGCGAATGATTCTTTAAGAGAAGAACATTCGTTTTTGTTTTTCTGTGAGAATGAAGGCATGGGAAAATAAATAATATAATAATGATAATTATTTAATACAAATATAAATAAATAATCGTCACGTGTATTTTTATATAGTTAATTGTTTTTCAATAATACACACAAATTTTGTCAAGGATTTTTGTATAAGTTTATATTTTACGTAAATTGCGATATTATTTCGAAATGGTTAAATTTCACGTTTGATGTTCGGCACAAAGCGCGACCGCAAATCGAACGTTTTCATCGATAGAAGTCCAACAAATTCCGGCAGGACGAGGGTAAATGTTATTTTCTCATTTCCCGAGGTTCCCTTCGGCCTTGGATTTTTTTTTCGCCGACGCGGGTTGCATTAAGCGAATTTCACATGACGGGAGAGAAAGAGAAAGAGAAAGCGAAAGCGGGAGATTGCGAGAGTTCGAATTATTTAGTCGAAAAGATACGTCTCGAGAAGCGGAAGAAAGAAGGAGCCATGTATAAAACGATGAAATTCTCTGTTCTCCACTGTGCGTGAGCGAAATTCAACGGGGGGGTTTTACACACAGTGAGAGACAGGGAGAGAGAGAGAGAAAGAGAGAGAGAGAGAGACAGAGAGCAAAAAAGAGAAAAATCAACCCCCTACGCAATAGGATCGGTCCACACGCGCCACTGCGACAAATCCCCTCGTTTTTGGATATTCGGGGTAAAGGAAAAGACAGAAAGAGAGAGAGAGAGAGAGAGAGAGAGAGAGAGAGAGAGAGAAACGTGCGTCAAACGAAGGGGGCAAAATTTCGTATGGGGGCGAGGGAGGAAGGGGGTAGAGAGAAAACGACGACATTGCAGGGTGAGCCCAAGGGGTGAGCAGGAATGGCGACAGAGAAAGAGAGAAAGCAAGAAGGGAGGTGAGTAATTCGAGGCGGGGTGGTGAACAGTAGAAAAGTCCTCCGAGTGCGAGAGAAAGAGAGAGAAAGGGAGAGAGAGAGAGAGAGAGAGAGAGAGAGAGAGAGGGTGGCTTTCGGTGAGGGAATTTACCCAAGGGGGTTGGTGGGTGTGGGGGGTTGAGATCGCCGTTGCCCTTTCGAGGCTGCACCCTTCTCCATTGAGTGTCCACCCCCGTTCGATATCTCGCCCTTCCTCGTAGTCCAACAACATTCGGAGGGTTGACCAACATTTTTGGGGGTGTTCTCCTTTTTTCTCTCTCTCTCTCTCTCTCTCTCTCTCTCTCTCTCTCTCGACGTACGTATATATATAACGATCCATTCCTCTATATATCGTTGCCACATACACGCGCGGTACCCCCTTTATTTTCTAGCATCGTGGAATACACGTAGTAATGGCTATATCCAGATCCATGTGCTCGCCCTTTCTCTCGTATACCGTTTCCAACCCCCTCCCCTTCCCTCATTCTCTTTGAGCGTCTCGCACACATTCGCGACTAATTCGTCGAATCCACGGGGTGGTTCTACGTAACATCCCTCTCTCTCTCTTTCTCGCTCTTCGTTTCTCGCAGAGACCAACCATGTGCAGCTGCGATGGCTACGCTCCGAATAATTCTGCTCGTGTTTCCCAGTTTTTCGTATAACTTTATATATATCTCGCGTGCTGCATGCTCCAAGTTTATGTTAAATGAAAGAAAAAAAAGAAACGTGTCAATATTGTAGGCGAGCAAACTATGGGACGACACGATACTCGTGTAATTCATGTATGTTTACATATATATCGTTGACCCCGTGTGCTAATCAGTCTAACGTGACTCAGCTGTGTACTTTGTACTTTTTCAAAAATTGGGAATATCGAATGACCGGACTGTTAAGTGAAAATGAAAAGATGAGCTGCGATTACGACGTATTTTGAGAAAATAATGATAATAATTAGTCGAGCGCACGAAACTGGGCCAGTGGAGAATTCAAATTGTCCGATATAATTAAGAGGGGTTGGAACAATTATTAAATAAATTTATTTTTATTTTTAGAATTGTGAAAATTATTAACAACGACCCGTCGTATAAATAATAATCGGATAAATTCATTGGACGCTGAACGAAATCACTAGAAAATAATCATTCATTTTTATAATCGTAAGAATTATTGAGATCAGCCCTTCGTTTTATAATCTGGTTGTAATTCGAGATGGAAAATCGTAACAACGTCCACTCGTGCGAAATTCTCATCGGGTCACTCTTGTATACCGGCGACAGTGACTTCCGCTTTTCTCTAACACCGTTACTGTTCAGCTCCCGGAGGTTTCCGTTGAAAGAATCGATCGAACGTTTTGTTGTATCTCGACACGCACACGCGCTCGTAAGAGAAACGTCAAAAAGAGAGGACGGATGAATATATAGACACGGCGTCGAATACACACGGCGTAGACCAGAAACATACGCCACCAGATATATCGAAGTGGAATGACAGCGAGAGAACCAGGAAAGCGCCTAGAGTTCGCTGTCCGAGAGATAAAAGCGGGGAATCGAACTTTCGACCCTGCTTCGGTTACAACGGGCTGTCGACTTTCTTGTTTCGTCCTCCACGAGAGAGAATTTACTCGCTCGCGTAACTATATATACGATACCTGTAGCGAGAGAATCGTGGACACATGGACCCGTGACGAGGACTCGACGAAAAATCGAGGGGGACCACTGGTCGAAATTTCTAACGTCCAGGAACGCCAAACAAAAAATATAACGCACCCCAAAATTTTGTTCTTCCTTTCGAGATCGTTTTTGCGTCTCGTGTTCATCCACTTTATCGACGATCGTGTACGCTTTCCCGATGATTGACGCGAGAGTGAAAACTTCGTGAAAAAATTATTAGCCACTTTCGTCGTTGGGTGAAAGAAGGAAGAAACAAAATTGCCTTTCGTGAAAGCCGGACACGGAACGTCGAACATTTCGAACGAAAATTTGACGTAAATCTGGTGAATTTTTTGTTTTCCTTATCTCCTGTTTCTCGTCGAATCTTTTTGAGATTCTCGCGTTCGTAAAAACAGTTTGTAAGGATCGAGGGATTTTTCTGCTCGGTGTTCCTTTTTTTCACGATGGTTTCACGAGGGAAAAAGACATATCGAAATGTTTCTCATCCGCCTGGCGCGCTAACTCGAACGTACGCAATAATAACCGGACGTTGTAACGGAAAGCCTGACTCGAAGTTAAGTAAGTGTATGTGGTCCACATGGAAACAGCTGAGTTTGCGATTTGTATTATATAAGCGAGCGTTAGCAGGGGGACAGGTGGAAACGAGATAGCTTAATTCGTTCGCTCTTCGAGTTTTGGTTTTGGGCGGTTTGAGGACAGCCGGAGAAATTGAGAAGAGAAGAAAGAAAGGAATGACTCTCTTACACTGGGAGGTACACGAGCCGAGTTAATAACACGTTGCAACCGGGAGTACTCCATTACGGGTGGGTAGGCATCGTCTTGCGAAGAATTCAAGAGCCGCTATAAAACAGCTCTAACTATACGATACATACATGTACGAGGCCTTCCATGTAAATTCGATCAAATGCGATTCCATCGATCACTTTAACAAATTTTACGTCATCGAATAAAACTCGAAGGCACAAATAATATTCGAATAAGTATAAATTTATATAAACTTAAAGTTTGTTTCATCATTTATTCACATTTATTTAATTTTTATAATTAAAAGAAAAAGTATTTGGTATTTTAATTTAGCACATGAATGATGAGCGGTATGAGAAAATTCTCGAAAAAATTGAAGAATATTGATTTGACAGTGACACAGGCGACGCGCACTTCGAAAATTTGATCAGCAATCATAAGAGCATTAAAGAACCGATCGGGTTAAAAATTGGCGGGTACACAGAGAATTATGGCAAAAAGTGACTCTTGGTATTGTTTTTCCAAAATTGTTGCCATAATTCTCTAGATACCCTCAAAATTTTAACGCTCAGTGCCGGTGGAAGTACGGATAGCGTTTTCGAATCGCTCGTCGCCTGTAACACTGTTTTCAAAATTTTTGAAAAAAAAAACTCTTATCGATAGCTCCTTTTTGCCATAATTCTCTAGATACCCTCAAAATTTTAACGCGATCGGTTGCTCAGCGCCAGAGAAAATGCGGATCGCGTTTTTGAAGCGTTCGTCGTCTGTTGCACTGACTTTTAACGGCGGAAAAATAAAAGTGAAAAAATGTGTGTGAGGCGAGTCGAGACGGAATGGCCCGTACGTAAGCATGCGTATGTTAATAAACGGTACACACACACCGTATAATCGTTGGTTTTCACTCGAGTTACGACTCAATCGAGATTCTCCTGATCGATGCGTTCGCCCGTGGCGTTCCAAGGAGTTTGTCTCGATGTGTGGTCCCCGCCCGCGCGCCACATATCCACCTTTTCTTTCGTTCATCCTTTTCCATCTTTGTCTCGTCCTCCGCGCGCACTCGCCGAACCGGATGGTTTTTCGTGGTGCCGAATTCATTGTCCAGATCCGCGCGCATGCACGGACAAATTTTCAAAACTCGTGAATTTTTATTTCCTCGGAGAATCGAGAACGATCCCAGGTACAACGGATTCAACACGCAGGATTACGATTTCTCGGAGATTTGGATTTCGCGGAATCGGGATAAAGTTTTTTTTTTCGAAAATATCGAAAAACGAGCCTCGGTCGATTCGAACGTCGATGCGTTTGATTTCGTGATCGTCGTTCGAGCTTCGTAACGATTCGAGCGCGTGTCTTTCGAAACGGTCGATCGGGTGATTAGGCAGTCTCGATGACATTAAAATCTCATTAACGACGATGATTTTTCGAGGCCTGATTAACGTAGGAACGATAACGTTCTGTCGACACTCGTGACCCGGACTCTTTTGAAATAAGCGTTTCTACCAAACGACCAAATTCGATACCGACGATTTACAAAAATCCTAATGATTCCAAACTTCACCAAGTCGGACTACAAAATTTTCTCAAATCTTTGGCAAACTTCGATTACATTTTTGTCAATTTTTGATAGATTTTTCCCAGATCGTTTGCCCCGAGACAATCAAGCAGAATCGTAGCACTCTATTTTCACTCCATCTATTTGACATCATTTTTTTAAACTCAAGATATAATTTTTTTTTTCATCTAAAAATATAATTTTTTCTCTTGTTTCTGAATTTTTCACATTTTTTCCTCTAACATCGGGTCAAGCTTCCTTCGCCAATTGAACATAATGTCTCGGGACGATCTTGTTACGCATAGGACTTCAAAATGTACAATCCGAAGCTTATTCATGCGAGTCTCGGAGTTATTTTTTACTTCTTCCAATGCACACACATCGACACACAGACACACGCATAATGGGACTCGGTAAACCGAGGACGAAAGAGTTCAGAGTAGACGTTCCTTGGCTCGTTTAACACAGTACGCCTTCTCGCCATAACAGTTTTCTCGCTTGATCGCACCTAAAGAGGCTCTTCATCGGTGTGCTACTCCTTTTAACTCGCTCGTTCTCTATTTCTCCCTGTCTCTCTCTCGCTCTCCTCATAGTCATTCTCATCGTTGAAGGAGCAAGAGACGTCGCTTACCTTTTAGACTTTGAACGCACTTTTACAGAAGTCTAGGATGAACTCTCTCTCTTTCTCTATGTCGCTGAGGACGACCGCCCGCGTGTCCACTCAACCCCCCGCATCTCACTCCTCTTTATGCAGCTGCACACAGTCGCGTCGTCTTCGGGTTGCTCTGCCCACGGTTCGTTTAACTTCGCAAATACACAACTCTTTAACATTGTGTCGTGTTCGGTAAAACGTCCTACGCACCGCACGATCTACTCTCGCACCACGACTCGACTCATCGGTACGAAAAAGAGAGAGAGAGAGAGAGAGAGAGAGAGAGAGAGAGAGAGAGAGAGAGAGAGAGAGAGAGAGAGAGACAGAGAGAGAGAATGAAAGAGAGAGAGAGAGAGACTGGTACCCTCTTTTCTCGCTAATGGACACTGACAAATGGTCAGCTACGTGACGTCTCGCGACTTTCGTTCCGCGTCCGCGCCTGGTTACTCCCGTGTCAGTTAGTTAGTTCGACTTGCATCTTACTCTTTTTCTTTTTGATTCTAATTTTATTCTTACTTTTTATTTCAATTTTATTTTTGTATTCGCTTAACGCGGCTGAATTGATTCGGACATCGAATCGCTGATTGATCTCGAGCTCGATCAGTTCGATTTGATCTCTCAACGTTAAAATTTCCGCGAACGGAAATTTTGTACGTTCAACGCAAATATGTGATTTTTCTTTTTTATTCTAAATAGAGAAAAATCAAGGTTTGCGAAACAAAAAAAATACAATTTTTCGATAATTCGCCGATGTTCTGTAAAAATGAATTTAATTGTCAAATTCGTATGGAATATTGTTCGTCTACGACATTGAAACGTTCATCGTAAATTCGAACGATGATCGTTCGATCGCGCTTTTCAATCGTCGCGCGTTTGCGATCGTCTTTCCGCGTGTTACGAAACCGGTAAACACGTGTCCATAAACACACATTCTCGTACGAAACGGGACCCCAAATACGTATACGTATACATATATATATATATATATATACAGGCGTATAGTCGCTGCGAGAAACGGGTGGGTGGTTGAGTCGGCGTCTTCGTAAACACACCAGAGCATCGGAGCACATCACCCTCGTCGTAGTCGTTTTTCTTTTTTTTCTCTTTTTTCTCGACTATATCGTTCGCTCATCCTCTACTCACAGCAGCAGCATCAGCAGCAGGAGCAGCAGCAGCATCGGCAACAGCTCGTGCTTCTTCTTCCCACTCCATCTTATCCGTCCTCTCTTCGTTCTTCGCTCGGTCTCCTCTTGGGTGTGCGGGGGAAGAGCTATATCTCCACGCACGCGAAAAGCGGCAAGTCGATCCACGCGACCAGCAACAGGCGGCTGCTCTACCTCCTCGTCATCGTTTCCTTTTATATTTTTAATTTGTTTGTTAAATTCGACGATTGGTTTGGTTCGTAATAATTATGAAATATTTCTTAAGTAAAGTGAAAAGAAATAATTAATTATTGATGCAAATAATATTGGTCTACGTGTGCGTATTGTCAATCCCCGTTTGAAGGACTGAAGGGCGAAAGCTCGCCGACAAGCGACTTCAAAGTAAGAGGACCGGCAGGGTTGAGTACACCCTCTATCCTACTTTAACTCTCGGTTTAAAAAGAGGAAAGCATTTCACGATCTGTCCTGGACACAGTAAAGAGGAGACCGACGCTTCGCGCTTTCCAACCGGAAAGAGACGAGGATGAGAAAAAGGACATTAGAGAAAAGTGGAAAAGTCAAGTGCCGGCCGTATGGAACTCGTCGACGAAACGCCACGACGAAGTTCTCGAATATTCGGTCGTGAAAAAAATTACCGACAAACCGGAAAATATCGGAGTTATCGGCGTGTCCTAGTGTTACAGGCAGAATCCAGATCGGGGCCCAAGAATGTTTTCGAACACTCGAGAACCTTTTGACTTTTGCCGATTTGCAGTCGCGTTGATAAGAAAAAAACAAAAATAGTAATAACGACAAAAAGTCAATAAAAGTCGAAATAAAAATATAACGATCGATTGAAATTCATTAATTTTCCAATTAATTCTAATTACAATAATAATCGATCTTATATCTTACGTCAGAATTTATGAAAATATAACCTACGTTATTTTCTCATTGAAATTATTTCATCGAAATTTTTCACTTTTTTCGATTAATATTTTGTTTACGCTCTTATCAGGTGACTTTGAGATATTTCAACTTCCTGTCGATTCTTTTATTCCGGGTGAATTTCACGACGTGCAAGATACAATTTTTTTCAACATACTCGAACAAAAATTGTAAAGTGAAAATCGCGCTACCCTAATATTTATGTAGAGCCGGTAAAAGATACAGAGACGTTGATAGTAAGACGTGTGGCGCGTGTTGACGCGTTCGCACCTAGGCAGGTGCTTGTACACCCGCGGCGTGTCAAAACCGCAAGCGGAGGCTCAAGGGAACCTTTATTCTCAATCCCGAATCGCCCACGCGAGCGCTCCAATCTCTCTCCTTCTCGTTCTCTCGGTTACTTCAAATCGACGATCGTTTTGGGACTTCGTGCTCGCGCATTCACCCTCGAGCTTCGAATAATTTTACGTAACCACCCGCTCGCGCTTCGTAGAATCTCTATTCTCCTTTGTCGACTACATCGTCCTCTCTCTCTCTCTCGTCGTTAACAACCGTGTTTCGTTCAAAAAACGAGACGACATATGTCGCGCGCCGTTTCTTTTCTTCTTTTTCCCTTCGCGATGAAAATGTCACGATGAAACGAAATTATTTCTTTTTGTCCTCATTTTTCGTATCGACAAAAATCGCCACGGCTCGGTCACGTCGCAATTATTTTTTCGTTATTTTATTCAACTTAAAATACGCAGTTCATTTTTTACTTCTATGAAAAAAAATCGAACGATTTCCAAATATTCGCAAAGAAATCGGAATAAAATCGTTAAGATAAAAATATGTCGAAGTAAAAATAAAATGTGCTCCAGCGTTATTATTCCATCTGGATGCGTGAATTCGATAATGCGGGGGGGAGGGAGGGTAGTTCATCGTTCTCGACGAATTTCGACGCGACGAAATGCATAAAAATGTGAACAATGGCGAAGTACGAGGGTTGTCCGAGGCCGAGCACGCGTACGGTCCAGATCGGTTGAAAAATGAGGAATGGAGGACAAAAAAAATGATTGAAAAAAAGTATCTTCACAAAAGACGGCGACTGCTGCCGAGGCGAAACTTTTCGAAACTGTCGAATTTATATCGGGCAGTCGAGAATATCTGAAAAAAAAAGAAAAAAAAAGAATTTTATTCTCAATAGAGTATCGGCTCGGACAGATGCCGACACGCTTCGACGATCAAACTTAATCATGTTTATGCAACACGCGTGCCCGACTCCCTCTCTCTCTCTCTCTCTCTTTTCCTCCCTGAATTCGTTTTACCTCGCGCCATCGGATTTCATTCGGGACTTTTTCGAGGACTTTTTTATTAAGTCCACCTTTTTCTCTCCTCCCTCTCACCGTCCAAGCCAGATCTAACGCTAACGTCTTCTGGATTACGTCTCGAGATTTCACGTGAAGAAGAAAAAAATCTTCAATGGGAAATAAATAGGGCATAATTTTGTCCGTTGGCTCAAGAAAAATAACGAATCGAATTTTGTATGAAATTTGAAAACGGATCGATTAAAATGGACTTCAAATTTTGTCAATCAAATATCAATTTATAAATTCATGTTTATCTCACATCGAATTATTTTCCGTCTTCTAAATTAATTAGGTAAATATCGAATTACAAATTTTATTATTCGTTCGATTAATTTCGTTCGGTTTAATCGAAGTACAAGGCACGTTATAAATTTTACGGTAAAATGATATTAAAGCCGACCGAGTGGGTGATTCCTAGCCATGCGCCTTTGATACGCGAAAGGGGTAAAATCCATGATGGCCGCTACGGCATATATATAAGATACGCATTAATTCTGTACGAGAGAAAGAGAGAAAGAGAGCTTGAGAGAGAGAGGCTCGACATCGCGGACCCTTCCACGCGCTTTTATCGACCCTACTCCCCTCGACCAATGAAAACTACTCGCTGATTTATTTAACCCTTCCTCGTAGCTCGTCTATCTCGGAACTCGATGCACCTGCCGTCTCGCAACTTTTTCTTTTTTTTTACCCGGCGTACATAATTATGCATCCGCGTGGCATGCCCCTCGTGTCGCTGGATTGGGCACCACGTCGATGAGTAGGCGGGTCTCTCTCCCTATCACCCATTTTTTTCACCAACTCCACTCGTTCAACCCTTTGCCAGTGGGCAATGGATTAGGGGAGATAGTCATATATATATAGAGTTATATATTACGATATTCGTCTTACGACGAATTTAAACATGGCGACAAGGGATGTAAACAAATGTCTACTTTTATTCCCGGACATTGAGAAAAATTGGATATAATTATTTTTATTTACCGTTCGTATTTTTAATTACTTTAGCTTGTACGAGAATTTTTGCTACAATTTTCGGTAAATGGAGAAATGATCGTTTTAATTCGTGTCAAATTATTTCAATGTTTACGATTCAATTTTTCATCGTCTCGGTTAATCGATCATTTTTCCAATCTGCCTTATTGGGTCTATCACTGTCGTCATAAATTCCAGTCGAATGCTTCGATCGCGATACTTTACCGTGGAATACATCACGGACCTCCCATTGTGAGGCTCGCAAGACTTATTTGTACATAAACTTTTGGCATCTTTGGCTCGTACATCGAAGTCGCGGGGTTCGCATGATTAATGATGTCCATATACACATTGAGATTTTTAATCCCCGATCGAGAGCCCAAGGAATTTGGAAAGAGAGCGTTTAAAATAATCCTCGTAAAATTCCACCCTTATCATCAATCCTCCACCCTCCATATTTTCTCACCCCTACGTCCCATCAATGTAGCTTGCAACGGAAAATCATTTCTGTCATAAATGACGGATAATTTCCGAAATTTTAATTTCTTTTTCGATTAATATCCTCAATTAGCGATGATCGATTTATTCATCGTTCAGCGTATAACACGTCGAACGAAAAGAAGATATATATCGTCGTAAACATATTGAACAAAACTTTTAATTATATTTTTTTTTAAATACAAAATAACGCAACGTCGACCTAACAATTTTTACGCCTTTGTGTAAAATACGGTCCAATCTCTCGAGACTCCTGAGCCTTCGCGCGTCTCGTCACCCATTTTGTTGTCGCTATACGCTTTATATACACTTTATCGAAAAATATCGCGACTCTGCTCCGTCGAGAAACTCGCTAACTTTTAGGTCCAACGTAAATACTTAATTATTTAATGCAGACTTTGGCGCGAGGAAAAAAAAAGAAGTTTATTTCCAACTTTTTTTCCATGTGACAGTATTACATGATCCGTACATGTATACATTTATCCATTTATAATGAGTGAGTGTGTGTGTGTGTATGTGTGTGCGCGTGCTTTTAGCTGATCGATACACACTTTCATCCAAAAGAGAAAACTGTTGAGCTATAGATGTATGCGTACTCCCGTTAGCTGCGCTGGCGCCAAAGCTTACCCCCTCTTCCCGCACCTATCCTTAGTTCTATCGCCCCTCTTCCTCCCTCAAGCCCCCTTATCTTTTTCTCCTTTTCTCCAATGCTTAAGCCGCCGGCGCTGCCAGAATTAATTATTTAGGGGACAGAAATGGCACTCTGTCCCTAGCCCTCCCTCTCCTTGTCCTCGCACCTCGTGCACCCCCGCGCGATTTCAACCCTCCGCGTAGCTCGCCAGCAGCCTTTTTCTCTTTCGAGCTTTTATCCCCCACCCTGTACTCGCTCTCGCCGAAGAGCGAGACAGAGGGATTTAACGATATATAACGAGAGCATGCGAGATACAGATGCTAGGGGTAGTTAGGGGCACGGGTTGTGGGGATGAAGTTCAGGGAGAGGGAGGGAGAGAAATGAGAGAGCGAGAGAAATAGAGCTGCAAGGCTAACCTCGAGGGCGAGGATATAATTATTGAGGGTGGGAGGAGGGATGTACGTGGTGAGCAGGGGGTGGTTTATCAGCGGAGAAGGGAGGGGGCTGGTGGGTTAGCTTCAAGTATTCATGTTTTCATTACGTCCCGAGGCCCTCGTTGCGTCCTGTATTGCCAAGGCAAAAAAAAAGGGATTTCAAACCGCTTCCCTGCACTAGCCCTTCCCCCTACCGATCCCCTTAACCCCCTTCTATCTCCCACCCACCTCGATTTTCAGCCCAGTCTCCTCAGCCTCTCTTAAGTATGCCCTCGAGCCTCCGTCTCACTTTTTTCCTCCCTTTTTTTCTCTCTCTCTCTTCTCTCCCTCGTTTCTTTTACCTTACTCTCGTCCCGTTCTCGCTCCATCTCTTTCGCGAAATTCACCTCGTCCGACACCGACGCGTAATAAACTTTTCCTCCTTCATCTTTCCTATCTCGAGTTATTTTTTTTTTCTTCTCCTTCTACTTCTTTCTTTCTCGCCAGTTTAAAAGAACCCGTAGGCTCTATTCCGCGCTACTTGGGACGAGAGGGAAAGAGAAAGAGAGAGGGAACGAGAGAGGTTGCGAGAGAGAGAGAGGGAGAGAGATAAAGAGTCGAGATCCTGTCGAGAGGCCGAGCCTTCTCGATTAGCCAAATCGATATTCCTACATCGGTATGATGCTACGACCTCAAAAACCAGCACGCGCGGACGAGTTCCTTTTCGAGTAGCGCGCCCTCTCACCGGCTACAACGAGAATTACCGATGCAAATCGTGCTAATTAGATTATACTTGCAGATCGCCATTCCGGTTTCCTCTTCAACCACCACCTTTTCCGTTCTTCTCTCGCACCTCTTTCGTGGGGATTTTCCCTCTACCTCCCACCTCTCCCTCGCTTTCTCTCTCTCTCTCTCTCTCTCTCTCTCTCTCTCTCTTTTTCTCGTAGCTTCCCTTATTCGAACTGCACACTTCTGTTCAACCACAATGGCACCTTCGAGTCTCCGGTCTTGGCGCAGGTTCGTCCTCGACGATGTTTGTTCTTTGCCGCACCCTCTCGATTACCGGAGACCCGATGTTACACACCCCGAAGAGACCGCGATGATAAAACGGCGATGCCCTTCGTTCGCGACTCGCGCAACGGGGCTCGATGATTGGACTCGACGCGATGGAATAAATTTTGATTATTCGCAGTCTCGGGGACGTCGCGCGTCTCGCTTTGCTTTCTCTTCGAATTACGGCGACGTTCGAAAATTCACAATATTAAATTAAATAATTAAATTCTCGAGTGTTCTTTTATTTTCTGAAACGACGATAAACAATAACAGATGCCGATGAGCGAGGATATAATCAAAATACGATGTATCCTCTGGAATAGTTGAATGCGTTTTCTTGGGTAACCAACCCCTTGTTCACCCACGAGATTTTCCCGGGTCAAGTGTCACGTCCTCGAGACATTAATACGTAATGGTCGAACGTCGAATAAATATTAGGGGGAAGGGAGGTGGGGGTGGTCGTGGAAAAAAAAGAGGTCGACAGTGCCGCAATCACGAGATCTCGCTCGTCCTCGTTAATCATAAAACCCGAAACTCTCGACAGGGGTGGTTCGTGGTTGGCGCGTGAAAGCCAAAAATTGTGGCAAAAGTGGGGGTGGAGGAGGAGGTCGACTCGTTTTTTCCCTTCTTTTTTCCATGGCCAATTTTTCTTCCCAAGACGAATGTGTTCTCGCGACGTCGGAGAATGTTGCACAGGGTTTTGGCTCGTTCGCGCGGCATGAATTAAGGGCCGAGAGTCGGAAGGGCGTATGCGAGAATTAGGACGAAACGTGACGAGGGCTTTCTGTTTCGCGAGGTTTGATGGTAAGTCCACGACGTTTACCACTGCTTTTCCCCAGTTCTGCCAAGGGTGGTAATGGCAAGGGACCTGTCTTCCGCGCCTCTGGTGGCTCCCTTCTCGACGTCGTCCCCCCATTCGCCCTCTGCGGCAACCTTCGCGAGAGACGCCACCGCCAGCAGCCACCTAGAGTTCGTCCTACGTGTTTTTGTAAGGTCCGTTATCTGCCCTTTGTTCCAAGCGTTCTCTCACCCTTTGTCCGAGGGATCCTTCTTCTTCTTCTTCTCCTTCTTCTCCTTCTTCTTCTTCCTCGCCACTCGACCTTCCCTCACCCTTTTGTAACTCACGAGACGGAAGAAGCCGAGTGGAGCTCGCCATTGTCCTACTCCGTACGCAACGTGAAATTTGCCACGAGAGGGCGCTCTTGAAGAGCTTCGGAGTTATTATTGTATACGTAACCTTTTTTCTTTTTGTCTTTTTTTTTGACTCAGGCAAATTCGTCGTTGTCTCCTGAACCGAACGAAAACGCACCCTTATCCTTCCCGCTGCTTCTTCGCGGCCTAAATTAATCGAGGCAAAGACGTTTTATTCTCTCCTCTCTCTCTCTCTCTCTCTCTCTCTCTCTCTCTCTCTCTCTCTCTCTCCCTCTCTCTCTCTCTCTTATTCTTCAGTAAAAAAGAGAAGGATATTGGTAGCCATTTAAAATTTTCAAATTGGACCGCCCTGCTAAAGTTCCGTTCGCCTTTCAATGGAACCCCCTCCTCACCTATCTCGTGCCCTCGCGAAGCTTTTCTCGCGTGCCTTGCTCCAGACCGATAAAACTTGTGACAATGGCGCGAGAATATAAAAGAGAAAGACGAAGAAAAAAAACGGCGAACGTTTCTTTTTTCTCCTCTCCCTTGATGAATTGTCTGAGTTAAATTGGTTCTATCAAAGACCTACGTTTCTTTTTCTTATAATTTTATAAATGTTTTTGCATAGGACGCCGGTTTTTCCCTATCGAGGTTACTCGCGACCGACGAAAACTCAAATTTCATCACAATTTCCTTTCTAATAAGTAAAATATTTTCTAACTTCAATAAACAAACAAATGGTAACAAAAAAAATTAATAAATCAAAAGAGGTAATCCTGTCCGACGATATCCGCGAGCATCGGGGTGAATATCGATAGCGAAATCGACGTCGTTCCTTATCATTATGTAGATACTTTGATAATGATAGTAATAACCCACCTCTTTCCTTTGCCACCCCCTGTCTTCCTTACAGACGCGCACGTAACCAGCGATACAGAGAAGAAACTTTAGGCTCGCGCTTCGAGTTACCGTCTACCATTACGTAGTTCGGAAAACTCTTACGACAACGACCACTACGACTACGACGACTACGACGATGATGCCGACGACGGCAATGCAGGGGAGGCAAAGATGATGTTCCCCAAGGACGTTATAGATTACGGAAACCACGTTATACCTCGTAGTTTTACTCGCGAATATACGAAGCCCGTGGTTTACTCCCCCTTGGCGAAGTTACGTCTCGTCGCTTCGGTGCAACCCCCTCCCTCTCCTTCTATTGCCACGTAGGGACAGCGTGTTATTTTCACCGCGAAGAGAAAGAGAGAGAGAGAGAGAGAGAGAGAGAGAGAGTTTGCGATACGCGGACTGCACGCAAAAAGAGGTTGTGTTCGCCTCGAATGTCTATAGAATAGTCTCTCCCTTTATCTTACAGGATATATATAGGTAGATTTATATATGTCTACGGTTATGTGTGCGTAGGTGTACATACATACATACAGGGTGGCTGGCAGTTATCGATCCCTTTTACTCACCAATCTCTCTTTTTCTCGCAATTCCACGTATATCTATACCGTTTACTTTTTTTCTTTATATCCCACGGGGTGTCCAGCCCCGATCGTTGCGAGAGGTACAGCTTATTGGTCAGTTGCAGGGGTGCAACGTTCTCACTCGTCACACGCACACAAACGTTCCTCGACGAGGGGGCTGGCCACAGGCCGTGTACGAGGTCTCGAGCTCGAGCTAGGGATACGAACTGTATACACACGGTAAGAAAGAGAGAAAGATACACGTAGAAACGAGAAAAGGGGGAGCGAAAAGAAAATGATACGAGAGAAAGGGGGGTTGCAATCCCTTGGCGAGTCGAGGGTTGGAAAGCGAAGTACGGAGCGAATTCGTGAAACCTCGTTCCATGTCCTGTCGATGGACGAAATGTGTGTGGCCATTTTTATTTCGTAGGCCGAGAGATGATTTCACGTGCTTATACAGAAAATAAGAAGCGTAGGGGATGCATTAGAGCGTAACAAACAAAAAGTTAGTTTTAAAAAATTCGTTATTTCGAGGTTAAATTCAACGTAAATATTTAACAAAATCGTTTGACCCACTGAATTTCTTCAATAGAAGGAACATTGTTATCGTCGAAATTTATTAATTTGTAAACGGGAAAACGTAAGAGAGAAAAGAATAATTTTTCATCCCTTCGTGAAGAATCTCGCGCGACGAGCAGCGTGGATAAGAAATTGAGAGGCGTGCGTGCAGGGCTGAAAGTAAAAGTTCTTCATGAAAATTTAACACCAGAAATGACGAGGGAATACGAGAGGGCAACCCCCTTTTCTCGATCTTTCGACGGTGCTTAGAGATCCTCGCGGATTCGTCCAAACTTGTATATAGGTAACGTTATGTACATATTTATACCTAAATATATATATATATATTCACGGAGATAGAGAGAAAGAGAGAGAGAGAGAGAGAGCGAGATATGTCTCTGTGGAAAAGTACAGTATTGTCGGAGTTCGACTTCTTTACGGATTCGTTTTGGCAACCTGTTATATCTCACCCTCGCCATGTATACCTACATATATCACTCGGAATTCATAGAATATTTGACGCACGACACGCGCGGCTCTCCTGCCACAGAGATGATTCTTTTTACTCCTCGATATGGTTGTACCCGAAAGAGAGAGAGAGAGAGAGAGAGGGAGAGAGAGAGAGGGAGAGTGAAAAATAGCAGGACATGGAGGATGGAGGGAAAAAAGTATAACTTCCTGTAAGAACATCTCTTTTGTAAGGTCAAAAAGTTTTATTCCCGCACTCTATTTGGTTTCCTCGAGCGCTTGAGGGAGAGCGGAGAAGAAAAAAAAGAAAAGGAAAACTTTCTTCCGATCTTCCTGTTTATCTCGGACACTCGCGAGAAAGAGGCGAAAGCGAAGACGCGGGAGAACGAGACGTGATGCGTAGTGGCGCATGAAGGCTCGCGAAGAGGATATATCTAGGGATCAAGGTGTATTCCGAGGGAGTGCATTATTCCCTGAGCAAAGTCGCGGCAACCACACTCGTAAAGCTCGGGCGTATGTTAGGCGAATGGCGAGAGAGAAAGGAGGAATATGAGAAATAAATAGAAAGGAGAGAAATGGCGAATATAAGCGAACTCGTGGAAGATCGATAGGCAGAGCGACCTTCGTCTATGTCGATGGCTTGCTATAAATAAATCCTAGATATATATAAGTCATTGCTATTAAATTTTATTTTCTATACTAAAAGAAAACAAAATTGCAATGTTTTTTGTAAACTCGACCAATTCGGGTTTTCTGCAGGTAAAAAAAAGTCGTAAATTTTCTATTTCTATTCTATTTATTTGAGGAAAGATTGATTTAGAGACATTCGAATTTGTTCCATCTTTGTTTTTTATGATTAGATTGTATATTGAGAATTTTTTAAATACGCTTTAAAACGTTGTAAATATAATTTCTGGAGAATAGGAAAATTTTTGGTGTAAAGAAAATCGTCGGTCTGCCATTTGACCGCGTTGCCAATTTTCAGCTTTGTTCTTACGACACCCCCAGGAGATATTATTCGCGCGTTCTCGCGAGCAAAAGTGCGATAGTCATTCGTGGGAACAATAGGAAAATAATTTCGCCTCGAGGATGGTGCGTGTAACGCGCGAAAGGGACTCCCGAGAGAGACTACCCACTGCGAGCGGAAAATCCCCTCCGCTCGTTCACCCCGTCTCTCGTTTTAGACTCAACATCAGGACGAATGATTTTTCACGATCGATGTTGCAGCATCACGCCGTCGGTCCTAGAAGAGCCCGAAAACTGACAAAGAAATCGATTGGTTTACTCGTTTATTTTTAAATTTTTGGGCTCTTGCCCGTATACACGTATATTTATATATTTAGGGTTGGGCCCTTGGTGTTGGCTAATTTTACGCCGCAGCCTCTTCATTCCTAGAACTCGCAGCTCTACGTGATTAATTGTTTCTCATTCCCTCGATTTTCGACCAACGCCGACAGCGGATCACGACCGAAAAAAGGTGCGAACGAGCGCGAACGAAAAAAGTTAATATAAAAGGGGGGTTTGCTGTAAAAGGGATGAATTATAATTAAAGTATTTTTTATTTAAGAAAAGTAAGCTAGTATCGATCATTATTGGAATAATCGTAAAGATTATAAATTGATTTATACAGAAAAATTCACTGAAAAACGAGATGCACCGACCGCGAAATAAAAAGAAACTACCACATGTTTTGTGGCCTGTAGCATAATAGAACGAACGGGGTATAGAATTCTAGAGGTCGAAGACTCGCGAAAGTCATTCTCAGCCCTCCGGTACGCCATATTTCTTGCTCGTCTGTGTCTTTGAAGTTTTAGAGCTTCGCGAACGCGATTAACCTCGCTCGTGTTCCTCTACGATACACTACACCGAAAGCTTTTCGGCACTTGAGGGGTTTTATCTCTTCACCTCTATGGAAATAACGGGCGAACCCTGGAGGGCTGTAAAAAGTCGTTTACTTCAGAAAGCAACCCCTGAATATTATAACATCCCGCCATCTTCCGATCGCCCCATTGTGGCTCGAGAATCGGCCACTGTCTTTGGTTAGACGTTGAATAACGCAAGAAATTTTAGTATCGATGCTTTGAATACAAAATATCGAACGATATAGTTGGTCCTTCGTTAATTATCAACGCGAAGACACGAACAAAAACTTGTAACAAATCGCCGGGAATGCAATTAAGCCTCGTATCGTCGAGAATTTCTTAGGGGTGTGGAGATGAAAAATAAATCACGTAAAAGTAGTTCTCGACGTACGATATATAAAAGGATTTTTTTATGTCACGTGTCATCGAACTCGAAGAGGGCGAGCAGACGAGAATAATTTGCAAGTCCGTGCTCTTTTCTCCGACCTCGTCCCTCCCACTCTTGTACTACACGTATTATTCCTCGATGGGAAGAGACCTAAGGCCCCCCCTCGCGACAACGCCGAACAATATTAAATAATACTACACGGCTATAGCGAACCTGTAATTACGCGAATGTGCAACATATTCCCCCGGAGGACGTCGAAACTTTCAGGCTTTTGTCGTATCACGTTCTCGTGAAACCACAAACTTTTTCGATTCTTTCACTAACAATAAGAGGACGCTAAAAAAAAGGATATACCCGATTTTTCTATTTTTTTGCATCATTTTCGTACAATAAAAACAATTTTAGGCAAAAGGAAGGTGAAAAAATTGGTGAGACTTTTATCGATCGATATTGTTTTACTTTTTTGTAGGTAAATAATGGAACTTGAAGAATTTTCGTTCCCTTCTGAATTCTTTTTATCGTAGGAGAATCGAGCATTTTCGACTTTTTTCTCCGTCATTTTCGATTTTAGCCTTTCTTCGTTACCGACAAAATTCATTATTTCGCCGCGACCTCTTATTATATCGGTCCTGACTAATTTCCAGAGCGGTTGAACTCACTCCTCATTTTTAGCCGCCCTTCGTATCCCTTTACCGGGCGGACCCTTTACCCAGTCGCGTATATATCGAAAGATGCGGGGCCACCTACTTCCGGCATCGCTCAAAGGACCCAACAGCCGCCGATAATTATTGGCTTTTTGGCAAGAACCCTGAGAATTCGTTTGTGACCCGCACAAGCTAAACTCGACAAGCGTCTCTTGCGGATCAATTCCTGAGTTTCTTACGAAAACCGATTGACGCCGGCCTAATTTTCCTTTTTTTTTCGTTTTTTTTAAACATCCCTTTTCTGTTTCCCAAGCCCAATGGAGACCGCCCGCCACGAAACGAGACCGCAAACACAATCGATTACGACATCTACTCTTTTTCTCGACTGGCCCCTCACTTTTAGCTTCACGACGAAGGGAAGAAAACTATTGGTGGCAAATAGTAGGTACATGAAATAACCTACGTCGACCTTTAGTATTGACAAATATTAAATTACTTATCAAACTATTTAGGCAATTTGAGAATTACGTAGAAAATATTAACATCCTCCCTAGTAATTATTAACATTGCATGTGAAAATACACATGTCGATTGAACTTGAAACACCCCTAAATGACTAGCTATGTTTCACACTACGAATGAAATTTCAGGGGAAATAATATTCGATAATTAATTTCAGTTTCCTGGAAATATTTGTACAATCGATATCAAAGTGTACACATATGCGTGTTACCGTATATCTAGTACAAATAATACGCGCTACCCGTAGAATTCCCCAATAGGGATGAAAATATGTCCAAATGCACAAGAATTTAGTTTTTATATAGCATGCGCACCGGGACCATTTTTTTCATTATTTCCTTGCTGACAGGGTTGCAGGGGTGAAGAGGAGTAGGTAAGGGTTAGAATGGATTTTCCGGTCGATAAGGCCCGGGAATGGGTACCGCAAACACGTGAAAAGGGTTTCGTGGTGGGCCCAACCTGTTTTTCCATACGGTTCGCATCCTCTTCCTTTCATTCTCATCTTTTTTCTGCTCTTTCCCCACTCTTGTGTGTCTCTCTCTCTCTCTCTCTCATACACTTTAGCTCGCACACATTCCTGTGGAATAACGCTTAGTGACATAATACGAGAATAACCAGGCAAAAAGGGTTGTTTGCCGAGGACCAAGGGCATTGTGATCGCGTGTGTCGTATACCTGCATCACCCCTGTTGCCCTTAGGGTCGGCCTGTGCAACCCTATAACTCTTTCTATTTCTCGCCCTTTGTGTAAAAGGGCTAATGTTGCGGGAAAGGGTTGACGATGAACGACGAGCGAGAGAGAAAATTGTAGGATATTTTCACGGGCTCCCTCTTGTACATTCCGTTCCCTTGCGATGACGAGACGAGACGACGACCCTTTTGCCGGGAAAAAAAGTGAGCCAGTGTAGCATTATTATGGAAGCGTCGTGGTACGACCTCGAACGTGCAGCAGGTGCCCCGAGGGCACGAACATTTTCGTTTAGGCAAGGGCGTCGAGAGGGTTAGGCTTCGGATCTTCCAGGTTACACAGAAGGGTTGTTGGGCCAACCCTTCACAGGTGCATATGTGTTGCGTAAAGTACACCCACGAACTGCACATGCGGCTCACGCTTTTTTTTTTGCCGTGGGAATTTTTCGATTCCGTTCCTCAGGGGTCGAAGAGACAAACGTACTAAAATACTTATATTAACCCTTAATGACGGTCTGAGATAATTCCAGCAAAAACATCATTTAAAGTAATTACATAGAGAAAAAATGTCATTTTAAATAAAAGAAAAAAGTCCTAATTTTGTCGCACGGTTACGTATAATTGGCAATAAATATTAACTATCCTTAGATATTTTTTAATAACTTCAACAACAACCCTTTTCTCGACTAAAAAAATGTATCGACATTTAATTTTTATTTATATTGATTTTATCCAAAGCGATGGTTTTTTTGTCTTTTTCTTTCTCGCAGAGGTAGCTTGGTGTTTTTTTTTGTCTTCTTTTTCTTTTTTTTTATCCATATAGCGATCGTGACGTGTAGGGTACGTTTGATCGCTCGTTTTACCGCGATGACCCTTCGACGTCGTCAGAGAGTTCGCGCACTTGCCTTTCTTTTACCCCAGCAGTGGTACGAGAATGAGTTCTATAATTTTCCACCCCCTTAATGATCCGGACGATCACGAGTTCAGCCCTCACCGAGCCAGTGGTCACTTATATCCGTGTAGGAGCTCTCTTCTAGAGAGAGAGAGAAAGAGAGAGAGAGAGAGAAAGAGAGAGAGAGAAAGAGAGAGAGAGAGAGAAAGAGAGAAAGAGAGAAATCGAGGGCCCTCTTTCTCTCTCGCAATGAGGGGCGTTGACCGACAATTTGCCGGTCTGCAACCCTCGGCGCGATACAAACGCTCGCACTCGGTTCCAGCTCGGCACGGCTATTTTTCCGCAATTTCACCCCTTTCCACTCGCGATCACCAGTCAGTATTATTATTCGTCCTTTCTCCGTCTGAATTTTTTACAAAGGGTTTTTCGCACGACAATTCGCCGGTAATTACGGTCTTTGCGCGAATCTATATTCATGGACGAGAAAAAATGACCCCTTTTTTCGCTGCACCCCCTCAACGAGGAGGTTCCTCGACGCAAAACGCGAACACGCGACAAGTGTAAATTTATATATGGCTCATAAAAGTCGTGTGTGTTAGATCGAGCGAAAGGACATATCGTTTTTCAATTACCCGAAAAAAGGGTGTCTCGCTGAACGCCCCGTGGAAAAAAAAGTTCTCCTCGCGACGAGTACAGGTCTTGCCGTCTTTTTTTCCAACCACCCTATTATATCGACGATCGCAGGTATGTAATATACACATAAATTGTACGTCGTGAAAGCATTGCGTAAAGAGGTAAAAGAACGCGAATGTTTGATCGAGACGAGAGGGTTGCGACCCCGTACAGAGAGAGAGAGAGAGAGAGAGAGAGAGAGAGAGAGAGAGAGAGAGAGAGAGAGAGAGAGAGAGAGAGAGAATGAGCCATATGGGATATAGATATTTGTGGTATCCTGGGCGTAATCCATCACACGGAGCATTAAAAAACAGGTACACGCGTCGAAAATGCACGAACGAAGGACCAAAGTAAAAAAAAAGAAATAAAATAAAAAGAAGAAAAAAGGGTGGTTCAGGGATGATTCGGTGCGAGTGGCAGGTATAAATTCTCGTCTACGTATATGTGTTCGAGTGTGTGGCACATAGCTATAAAATTCGTCTAGTGAAAAGTCTGACCTACCTAGGAAAAGTGGAACATAACAGGGTGAGAGATCGAGAGGGTTATTTTCCAACATACGTGGGGTAGGTCTCGCCCGTCCTATAATCTATTACACGACGTATTAATTCGTCTCTCGTCGCACTACGCGAGCCAGGTATACAGATATAGATATATATATATATTGCGACGACGGGTCTCTCATAAAAAAAGGTACGAGGTATGTATTGAAAAAAAAAATTGGAAACGCGCCACGCACGCGCTCAGGTATACATATGGGTACGAAAGGGGTCGTGTGCGACGAGGCCACCCTGGTGGTAGGTGGGCCATAAAAAACGAGACCCTCGAAAAAATATAGAAGAATATTGAGAGCCTAAGGAAAATGGTAGAGCAAGAAAAGAGCTTCATCATATATATAGACATATATATATATATATATAAGGTGGAAAATGCATCTCATATCGAAACACCGAAAAAACAGCAAACATTTCTAAATGGTCGTCATAGTAATCCCGCGATTTTTAACATTTTTCATACTTACAAAAAAAATACGTACTCATAAAAAAAACCGGTCAGTGGAGAGTCAAAACCGTGAAGGAAAAAAAAACAGTTTGATTAATTCTTCGCGAACCACGCACACCCGGCCTTCGAAAAGTTACCTTTGAAACTCTTGGGTGACCAACGGGTCCAGGGACATGTATACAAAATGTCATGAGAGAATATTTCCCCTTGATATATCTCGTACACCTCTAAACGCAGGTATACAACGTAACGGTTCGGGTCAACGTTGACCAAAATGCTTTTTTGGAATAGAAACAAGCCCCTTGTCTCGTCCACGCGCGAGGCTAGTTACGCGACTAGGTTACCATTATATCCGCAGGGCGATCGTAACCATTTCCGTAGGAGCTTCGGGGAGAAAGGATAGATGCCAACATATACGTATAATTCAGAGCAATAGAGGGTAGAGGGCTGGAGACATCGGTGGGACCGATGTGTCCAGCGAGAGAGCGTATCTCTTTCGCTTTTTCCCCCTACACGGTGCCCCATTCTTCGGGGTCAAGGGGTTGGCCAGCTGGCATCGGACGGTTGTGCAATCGAGTACATAGAAACGCTGGAGCGAACCCTCCGCCGTTCTCTGCACGGCAAAAAGCCCCGATGCACTCCGTTCTGGACATTCGAAGGGATATAAAAAGAATGCGTGAGAGTAAGAGAGAGCGAGAGAGAGAGAGAGAGAGATAAAGGGCTGCTTGGTCTGCGCTCTCGCTGGCCCGTTTATAGGCTGCTTTACTGGCTTCTCGGCAGTCCCATGACCATCGAAGAGAACTCTTCGAGGGGTTGAAACATCGCGACTCTCCCCGCAGCATTTTATTGTCGCAACCCCCCTCTTTTAGTTATGTCGCACGAAGGAGAGAGTGAGGCAACATGGCACACGCTTCATGGCCGATGAAAAGTCGGAGTCTCGATTTTACATTAAGAATGATAAAATTTACAATCTTGAAATAAAACATGTTAAAATATAGCTAAACTCTCGAAGGAGAAAAAAAAAGTATCAATATTTAAGTAACCTCGTAACGTGGCTCGAGTTGAATAGATTTGAGTTGGCTCGAACTGTCTTCGAGTAAGCCAAAGCCACTCGAACGTCGTGGATAAGAATTTTATTTCTTTCTAGTTCGTACTTTACCACGCTTTCCCCTTTTCATCCCCTTGTATACGTATACACACTTATATATATGTATATTGAGGATACGTGCCCGAGAGCCCTTCGGGAGTAGAGGGGATGAAAAAAAGGGAGATGGATGGAACGTAACGATGGCGAGGCTGTCCAGTCACCAGCCGCCATTGTGAGTAATGAACAGGACGGGAGAAAGACGCAACGCCATATCGTGCGATATGGGAAACGCTGGGCGACCCTAGATAAACGCTCATCGTTCTCTCGTTGCTCGGGGCTAGACCATCAACTATTGCATCTTGTGTCATAAGCTTGGTTGACTGCGTGAACAGATTAAATACGATTTTGATATACACACATATACATCTATATATATATATATACGTACATAAATATATATTTTTTCTCACTCAATCGTACATTCTCGTAGGAAAGAGCGCCAGGCTTGATCTCACCAAGTTTTGTGGACTTTCGTTGATCGTTTTATTAAATGTGATTTATGCCCTGGTGGACATTCGGCAGGCTTTTCGGATAATTCTTATCGGTCCCGAGGTGAGATTGTATATTATTTACGTAAAAAAAAATACATATATATATATATATATTTTAATCATACGGTTAAAGCGTTCGAGAAAATAAATCTTAAGGGATGGTCGTCCTCGTAACTTCGTCGTTATATACCGTTTGGTCGAGAAGGAAGATAGTTACGTTACTCTCGTAGATCACACCGTAGGGCCATCCGTGAGTGACGCGTCGACGAGCATTTTAAACAAGGGGATGAATACTTGAAGATATTCATTAGGCGGCCGGAAGGTGTGCCCATGCGTCGCTCATTGAATTATTACCGTTGCGGAGATTTTTCTCGCTGATTCTCATTATGAATATTTTTCGTCTTTCTTCTCGTTTTAACGTAGACGGGGCTGGGAAAAATGTATTCCTAATGCAAAGGCCACCCTGAGGCTCGTCCGGTGGAATATAACAATACGTAGCTAGTACAGTTATATGTGGCGAATGGAGGGAATGGAGTGAGAACGTTCGAAGCACGATAGGAAGGTTGCGAGCCCGGAAGGAACATTCGTGTCGCGAAATATGTATATATCGTGTCACGCTACTGGTATAACCGTCTTCTATGAGTATCCCGCGTGTTTGTGTTTGTGTGTATGTGTGTGTGTGTGCACGTGTACGTGGGCACGAGACGACGATTTCGTATTTCCTCGCCTATGTGATTTATCAACTAAGGTACATGAGCGAGGGGAAGTAGATGTCACGAGGTATCGCATTCACGTACGAGGGAAACGGAAATAACCTGTTGGAGGAAACTATCTATAAAGAGGACTCGGTTAAAAAAACAACAAAATTGCGACAAATAATTAAAATATTTTAAAAATAAAAAAAAACCGTAAATAAACGTTCGATGTTATATTTTCATGTTTGTTTCGAGGATGAATGTCATTATTATTATTTTTGTTTTATTAACGAGAAAGAAGAAACGTCGTGAAAGGGTTTCGTAGCAGCTGACGCCATTTTGTAATCGACACCGCGCCATCGTTCCGTACGGTCCGAGCCCTTGAACCCTTGCGCAACCCTATCCCTCGAAAAAGAGAATTAAGGGGATTGAGAGTGCGCGCGTGCTCATAACCCCGTGTATTCGATTTACCCTTTCACCCCTTTGGTAGTGAAAGAACCGCCCCGGCGCCTCTTAATTCGCGCTCCTGTCACAACACGGGCATTCGAGCGTCAATCGACCACCAACCTCGTGTATATAACACTTTATTGGCTGAAATAAGGACTGCCTGCGTCGGTAAAAGGTTCGCGTATGTCGCGTATCGCTCGATCCTTTCTGGCATTTGAAAATACAAAATTACGTTCGTGCACGTAAAAATATTTAATCTAAAAAGTTTAAGACAATTTAAATGATAAAAATACGTTAGAAATTACAAGGATTTATGTATTATTTTATTCATTTTTATCATTATTATAATAATAACAATAGTAATAGTAGGATGTATATATAGATATAGATCTGTGGAATTAATCAATAAAAAAACGTATCGAAAATTACACTTGCGGTTCTTCTTAAGAGTTTGTCGTGCGACGATCGTTTCGCGGGGCTTATTTCTTTTATACAAACCTTTCACGATTTATTAAAACTTTTATGAAACTTCTGAGCGCATATAGACATCACTCGCGCGATGCATGTATAAATCCGACTAGAGGAGAAAAAAGTCGCATCGACCTTTGAATTATTGATTTTATTTAAAATAACATAAAAAAACCCCTTTAAATCGTCTTATCCGATCGAGAAAAATTAATCAATAAATGTAGGTACCCGTTTAGTAGGTACTGAGACAATTCTCGAGCAATCCTACCGTGAAAACATCGACGATAATGGAAAAAGATGTTACATCGGCAATTCTTAGTTACAACCAATATCGAACAACGTGCACCGAGAAAAAGAGTGACAAAGGAATCGCGGGGGTGGTATTATTGCATTTGATGCCGCTGCTGTCCCTTGAATCGTCCGGGGGCCTTATGGCGCAGCCACTCTACAGCAATTCCCATTTTATGGTACATAAACTCTCGATCGGCAATGGTCTCTTTTACCCCCTCTACGATTTCAGTACGGTGAGACGAGGGTGTGCGTGTGCGAGAGAGAAGGAGAGATTCTCGATTGGCTATTCGAATAACGTGGACGAGCGAGCGAACTCGCGTATCGAGAACGGTACTTGGATCAACGATACCCGATCTATATATATATATATATATATATATATACACACACATATGTTCAAGCCTGAGACGATAACAGTATATTGTATAGTAGTGCTATATGCAATTCTGCTGCTTGGTCGCTCATTTCGAGGCGTTAATGTTCGGTCGTTAACTTCCTACGCCGTTTGGGTCGTTCGACAAAATTCGATGGCTACGATCGTACCTTTAAGCGCAATGAACGTATCTATAGATAAGCGATGTAAATGGACGTATACTTTCTATAAAAAAAAATCCTTTCTTTATTCATTAATACGAAAAAAAAACAATTAAATGATATCAATAAAAAATAATTAAAATAAATTTAAAAGAGCAATAATTATATCAAAATGGTCGCCGCATGAGATTTCATACGACTCGATGTCCTCCCTGATTCACGAAGTAATAAATAACAAATTGACTTTTCTTTTTCTCGATCGGGCAAGAAATCGTTATTCTCGTTTATAATCCGACGAGACGCGAGTCGTATCGTACATCGGCCCAACGATAGACAATTTCGAACAATGGAAAGGATTCAAATCGAAGCGTGAAGCTGTAAATCAGAAATATTCGTATTGTACGGTGAGAGAATCACGTTTCTTTCATCAAAGAGTTTTCACGATCCACCGTTCGTTTACCCCTTGTACCATAATACAGTAGAAACCACGACGAATAAATATATGTCTATATAATAACAACCCTCCTGCCCCTCTGCTCCCAGCTCAACGCGAGTGTTCTTCCCGTATCGTCTCCCTTTCGTCGCCACTCGTTCTCCACATTACGAATTTACAGTTTTCAGAAATACATACATAAAAAAACGTCGAGTAAAAAAAAAAGCCGCACGCTGCACAGAAGCGTGCTACTGCGCGTGCGTCGCGAGGCCTCCATCTCGTCTCGTTCGTCTCGTGTACAAAATACCACGCTTTTCGTATATATATATATATATACGTGTACCGCAGATGCATCGACGCACCCTTCTCGACTTTCGTCGGTGTTTTGCTCTCGAAAAAAAGTCTCTCTCGCTGTACCGTGTCTCGTTCGCGGGTTCTCCGCACATCACTCGTGGAAAAAGGGGCAGGGGGAGGCTTTTTCCATCCTCATCCGGTATTATTCAGCTTTCTCCTTCTCTCTGTCTCTCTCTCTCTCTCTCTCTCTCTTGTGGAGAAAAGAACGCAGGACGTGTGGCGCGTGGACGAGATTCTCCCTCAGTCCGTAACGAATCCGCGTTTTTTTCGCCGCACGAAAATATCCACTTTTACGGAAAAGGGGAGAGAAACAGAGAAAGGGAGAGAGAGAAAGAGAGAGAGATGATGCACGCGGCGGCGCTTGCATCGAAAAATGCTCGGGGTCCGCGTGCGCGCGCATCTCTCGCGCACGACCTCCCCACTCTCTCAAGAGATGGATGATGCCCGCTAGACCCCCCTCCACGCTCGCGCTCTGACTCTCTCCCTCTCTCGACGAGCGCTTTTTCTCAATTAGTTTAGCTCGTTTTGGGATGTTGTTTCATTTTTTTTTTTGTTATTTTTTTTTCATAAATCGTTCACTCACCCTTCGTGCCGAGCGCAAAGTGCAGCGGAAAAAAAGGTGGTTAAAAATATGTAAAGCAAGCTTCGGTCGTGTAAGCCTGTTGGGACTTGGGCAACGCGTGAAGACGCGTCGACGACCGGGGAGACAATGTGTGAGCTATCTTTAAGGGGCACGCGCGACTTTCTACCTCCCTTCCTTTCTTTCTTTCCTTCCTCTCGATCCTCTTGCTCGGTTTCCTATTCTTTATAAAGTTTATATATCCTTCCATCTCCCTCGACGGTGTGCTCTTTTCTTTCTACCTAACGCCGTTGCCGTCAGCCGCGCACGCTCCTCCAGGGACAGGCAGGATGCTTTTTACGACCAAGAGCACACGGCGGAGTGGGAGAATCGAGCGAGAAAGATGAAAATCGCGCAATTTTTTTCGCGACTCGCGAGTTATTTACCGGAAGTTGACACTGAACGTTATTTCCTGACAATTTAAACGACTGCATCGAGAAAAATGCATAATTGTATAATTTATTAAAGCACATTGTGCGAAAATATTATGATTTTTACAAAATAATATATTGATAATAAAAATTGCTTAATATATATTTAAAAAAAAAAAAAGAAAAATCCACGATCACCGTGAAAACGTTAACATCTGCCGATGTCGAGAGAAATTTCACGAGCGTCCCTCGAATTTTCGTTCTCCTTCGTTTTCATTTAGTGGACGAGAGTTTAGTATTTCCATTAGCACGAACGGCCAATCGTCATGGGTCGTGGGACGTACGCTCGGCACACTAATTATCGGAATTAGCCGCGAGAGAAACGAGCGCGAGGTTCGCTCACGTAAAAAAAAAAAAGAAAAAAGAAAAAAAACGAGTTGAGAGATTCGCTATCGCCCTTCGGTTCTCTCGTTCTCGGGGTAAAAAGAGGGATTAGGGACGAAAAAAGAAAAAAGAAAAAAAAAACATTTTCGAGGGACGAGGACGATGCGCGCGCTCGCCGAGTACAAAGCTTGATAGGTGAACGAGATGCGAGATGCGAGAGCGCGGTGTAAACGAACGAAAGAACACGGGGGGGTTTTATAGCGGGCGTGGTCGCCCTCTCTTCACGGGGGCGTTCGAGTATTTTTGGTTGTTCACCCTGGCACGCGCCCCGTTTTTGTTTCCCCCTTCCTTTCAACTTTTCTCTCTTTCTCTCTCTCTCTCTCTCTCACTTCGACTCGTTCCTTCATTTTCGTGCGGTTTCCCTTTTTTTTAACGCGCTTCACGGTAGCATCTGCCGTGTTGCGCCGTTTTTTAATGTCCGCGCGGTGAAGCGCGCATACGACTCTGACGCGTACCCGCGACTCTCTCTCTCTCTCTCTCTCCCTGTCTCCCTGTCTCCGTACGATACACACACACAATCTTTCATTGTCTCTCCTAGCGTCGAAAAATCGGATCGAGTTACGCACTTTTCTATATAAATTTCCTATTTTTTTTCGATCATCGCATACAACGGTGTATTGACCTATATATAAAATATCGATGAGAAGATTTTAGGCGTTTACTCCAACCACTTCTCTTGTTTGCACCAAATTAGTTCGAAAAGAGGCACGCGTTAAGTTCTCGGGAAATAAATACGACCAGCTGTCGTTGTATTTACGGCTAAATGGTAAATTTTTCAACCAATCGATTAAATTTATCCAAGTCACAATTTCGTCTAATAACTCAGATACGCGGTTCCCGGAGTTGGAAGAAAAAATGTCCTAGGGATTTATCCGATAGCTCATTCGACATCCTCAAAATATCGTATCGGCTCAAGGACATAAAAAATAAGGGAGGAAGAAAAAATAGACGAGAGTTACATGAGAAACCATCAAGAAAAACATGCGAGTTTTTCGTGCTGGCTGTCGAGCAAGTCTAATACATCCGGAAGACGTTTCCTTATCTCGAAAAAAGAAGGAGGGAGGGAGGGAGAGAGAGAGAGAGACAGACAGATAGAGAAGGGTGGTAAAGCAGCCCTTAAGCCAGAGCAAGCACCCGCGTATTTACAACTACCTGGACCGCCTGGACGTCACAAACTGCCGAAGGATATCAGTTTTTTCATCCTCTTCATCTTGTCTATTCATACAACTAATAGGGGATGCTTCGTTTCCCGTTGATCAATCTTCGAGGCAATTTGATCGCCACGTTCTTAGTTTATGTTTATACACCACATTCTTGTTGAAATTCGTCTTGAAAGCACGAAGTTACGTTGGCCATAAAGTAATTGCGTTTTTAACGCAATGACTTTTTGGCCAACCCGAGATATCGTTACCAAAACATCATCCTCGGGCGTTTCGTCCTCCTGAGTTTTATATTTTGTGTATTCAGGGTTCGCTGTCCGTCCTTAGAGTTTCCTTTGACATACGATTGCACAAACAGCGGTGTTTTCCTTTCCGTGTGGCCACGAGCAAGTTGTACGAAGCTACTAAGCAGCCGAGAAACGGACGAGGGAGAGAAAGATCACGCGGCGATAACGCATCACTGACTAAACTTTCGTGGTGGAAGGACCGGAGATAGACGAATAGGGTGGTGGTTCTGCGGTGTTAGAAAAAAAAACTTGCAGATAAGACGAGGGACGACCCCGAAACGCGACGATGAACGAAACACAGTTGTAAAAAAAAAGCGCGGAGATCTCGTCTGAGTTTTT